>PVJA010035062.1:0-22096 GCA_004027025.1 Myocastor coypus
GCAGAAGGTCTTCGACACCTGGGTACCATGCTCTTCTTTTCACTGTGCACTTGTAACCACAACGACGACAAAGTGTAAAAGTGTCAGTGACTGATATTACATTAATGCACTGCAACCTTTGGAGTAATTTTCAGGGAATTGTAGAGAAATTCACTCTCAGGTGACAGAAATGGATAAATATTTCAGTTTTTGTGAAAGTTGAGAAAAAAAAAAAGACATTTAGCTGCAGGAGTAATTCAAAGCTGTCTAAGAGCTAGACAAATAGCTCTGCAGATTAAAACACTTGCAAGCTGGCCTAGGGGCTGGGGTTCAATCCCGGGGCCTGCTGTGCTGGCTCCGCCCCTGGGATGTACTGAGATGGCAATTGAGATTGGGTGTGGTGGCACATGCCTGTAATCCCAGCTCTTGGGAGGCTCTAAAGAGGTGGATCTCTACGAGCCCAGTCTAATAGTGAGACCCTGAACACCCTGTAGACCCTTCCATAAAATACAGAAAGAAAAAAAAAAAACAGATAAAAAATAAAATTAAAAAAATAGCTGTTTAGATGAGATTATCTGTGAAGTGTTCACCACACTGGTCTGCACTGGACCGCATCATTTGGATCTTCATACTGTATCTTTAAACACTGATTTTTCAGGGCATGGTAACACATACCTATAATCACAGCGCTTAGGAGGCTGAGGCAGGAGAATTAGATGTCTAAAACAGGAGTGTTGGCTGGTAAGTCACTAAACATCAATTTCTAGTTCTCAATACATTTCTGTTTTTTCTGTAAAATTAAAATCCCAAGCTAAAGATGTCTTAGTTTTAAGTAGTGACCTAATGCTTAATAAAATAGAATTTTCTAACATTTTTTGCCCTGCAAAGGTTGACCCAGGATTGATCTACTAAGATCAATCAAGTATATAATAAGTGGGAAATTCTAGCATATGTTGTAGGGTGTGAAATACATAGTCTTCATTAAATAATTTCTTCATGCTCATTTTTTTTTTTTTTTTGTGCAGGGTGGGTCTCACTAGTGACTCATAGTGATTGTCCTGCTTGTACCTCCCAAGTGCTGGGATTACAGGCGCACGCCACCATGCCCAGACTCCATTACTATCTCAGCATGCTTGAGAGCAGGTCAGCTTGGCCGGTGATGCCAGGAACCAAACCCTGGGCCCTGCACTTCCCTAAGCAAGTGCTTAATCTGCTGAGCTATATCGCCAGCCCTCATGTTTCTATGCTCAAAATTTGCCTTTAAATTAATGCAGTAAAAGAATAAACAAGAGGAATCACATGTGAGGCAACACCTATCAACTTATGCAATTTATTCTATTAGACTTTAGAATAAGGCCATGAAGGCATAAGGCATGAAACAGCTAATCTCTGATGAGAGAAGGGAATTGGGACTGTGGGATATTGTACAGGGAGTTAGACAAGGTCATCTGGGTGGGCTTTGCTGGTCTTGAATATCCATATCCAGGCTATCAAAACAGGTAGGATTAATGATGAAAGGGAAATGGTGCATTGGCTTCTAATTACTGCACAATTTTGTGTCTGCCTCTGCACTCCTGAGACATAAATCCTAGGAAAAAGTGAAGGTCAGGTGAAAGCGTCCTCACTCATTGTAGCTTCACCTCCCTCCTTCTCTCTTGTGAACTTCCCCTCCTCCAGAAACTGACCCTGAGGAGTAGTTGGTATAATGATAGCTTGGATTATCACCAAGCTATCTCTTTGACCTTGATTTCCTTACAGTTCCACTCCAGGGTGAGGGATGTCCTCACTGCTTAGCAGCTTTCCAACATAACCACTATCATGACACATTAGGTAACCAGTGATGCATATGTGTTTCAGTTCAAGAATCTCTGAAAAGAGTATCTGGCAAAAACCCGTCATCCACAGGGCAGCCAATTTTCTTCACAGAGATTGGTGAGACGCCATTGAAATGACCCTGCTCCCAATTCTCCCCTCCCGCGTCACCTCAGATCCTATTCATTAGAGATTAGTTCCTCTAGATAAAAAACAGTAAGTTTGGGGGCATTCCCTTTGAAATTTAAGCCTGTGAGTGAGAAAGGCAAAGGAGGGGCAGGCAAGGATGTATTTTAGTACAAATCAATTCATCAGGAACCAGGAGTTCTGTCCCATAGTAGGGCACGAGCGGCCGTGTGTATGCATAATGCATGCCAATGAGCGAAGAAAAAGAAGTCCCAAGGTCTCATGAGAGAGGAAGATATGCAATAGGACTGAAGAGTAGGAGTCTACCCAGAAGGCAGGCACCTCATCTGGCTTTTGACAACCTTAGAAAAACACAAGTGAGATAAATTGAAGAGCTATTTCTCTTACTCCACAATTTGGTATAGGGCTGTTTTTTTTTTTTTCTTTTTCTTTTTCTTTTTTTTCTCCCCTATAACAATTTAAATGAAATTTGGCCTCTACTTTGGGCCAAAGGCTGTGGTAGGTGTTTAATAACATCTGCTGCATAATGTCCTCAACGCACCACATTTATTTAGCTGATTTGACTTTTGCAAACAGCCCTTTATGGCAGCTATGTTGAACTTCCCATTTTGTGTGTGGGGAGACAGACACAGAGAAGTAGAGCAGTGCGAGGTCACACAGCTGGTGGGTGGCAGGGCTTGGGTGTGAACCTGGGAGATCTAGTTCTGTGGCTACTGTCATAACCACTGCACGGTTCTACCAATCTACACGTACTTTTTTTTCTTTTAAAGAAGTGATGTGTTTTAAGTTTCATGGCTATTCCTTCCTTCTTTCAAAACTATTCACTGGACTAGGTGCTAAAGTAGAAGTGCCAGCTGCTCCAGCTCATCTGGGACTGAGGAGCTTCTTTTTTATTATTTTGTATTTAGTACAGGGTCTACAGGGCCTCACTCCACAGACTGGACTGTTAGTGGTCCTTCTGTTTTCAGGCCCCGAAGCGCTGGGATTACAGGCTCATGTCATCACGCCCAGTCTCAATCGCTGTCTCAGCGCACCCCAGGGGCGGGGCCAGCACAGCACACTGGAGATCAAACCCCAGCATTGTATCTGCCTCAACAGGCACTTTAATCTGCTGAGCTATAAGGCTGGTCCTCTGAGGGGCTTCTTGGGATGGCAGCAAACCAGGACCTTAAGTCACCATATGCTATGAGTGCCACTGTGAATGATGAACTTTCGGTCCTAGCTGCGACACCTGGCACTAACTTCCACATGGGCGTGAACCGTCATCCTGTCAACTCCCCTCACCACAAAGTTGATGCCCCAGTTCAGCAGGAAGCAGTCTAAGAGACACGTCGGCCCTCACATAACAACCAAAAGATGGGAATGAGAGGTTCTGGCCCTAGTATGAATTGCTGAGTCATTATGGTATCCTCTAATATGGCTAAAGCCCTTAAAACAACAGCTTATTTTCCCAGAGACCACCTCCCTCTTCTTCTCGAACTCAGCCCTGGGTGCAATTTCCTTCCACCTGTCCCACCACGTCAGGGAAGTCCCCAATCAGTGCCTCAGGTAAATGTAGACATCCTCCTCAAAGCCCACCCCTGGCAAAAGGCCATAAAAGCCTCAGCCTCCCTTTGTTCCAATTCAGAGAATTCCATATCTTCCCCAAATTCTCTCTGGGTCCTCCAAGAAAATAAAGCCCTTTACCCTTAAAAAACAAACAAACAAAAAAACATAGGCCTGCCTACACTGATCTTACAGTCTGGTAACGAATAATTGTACAAGTAATCTGCACACTTAATAAATATTTCAAAGAAAATAAGGTTTCATGAAGCAAGAACCGAAGGTTCTATGGAATCAAGTAACAGAAGCACCATGGGAAGATTGGGGAAGGATCCATATGCTGATTACTTTCATCTGTCTTCAGATCTAAGAAGATATGGGCAGTAGTTAGTGCAGATTGTAATCATATGATAAAATATGAGAAGAGTACTCAATAATCAAGACTTATACCACTAATTCCCCATTTATCTCAGCGATAAATTCATATTATTGTTCCAACCTGCGGCATTGCTCCTGCAAATAATTATGCGTAGCACATGAGTATTTTAAAATCCTGCTTCAGTTTGTACAATTTACAGATGCAGAGAGCCCTAGGAGTTGTTTTAAAGAGGATTAAGGCGCCACACAAAGGAGTCTAATCAGCAAAATCCACTGTAGCCCTGGAATTACAATTAAATATTGCATATTTCCCAAAAGTTTAGAAGAGTCTGCAGGTTAAAAACCAGAGAGAGTAAAAGCAGCAGGACTGTAGTGTGTGGGTAAGAACTCCAAGGGAGATGCTCTTCTGGGTTGTAATTGCAAAACGGTGCTCCGTTTTGGATCTCCAAAGCCTGCTCCAAAGCCTGAGGGGGAAGAGTAGCCAAGGTACCAAAACACAGCCCTCCTCCAGCTCTTGCTCACTTGTGCAGCCACAGTGGGTAGTTATGTGATATTGAGGAACATGGGCTTGAGAGATGCTTTAACTGCTGAGGTGAACAATGAGTGAAAAACCAAGTTGTGGTTATGATTAAGTTTAGTGGCTGAAGGCAAGTCTAAGTTTCAAGGAATTAACAGAGTCAAGAGATCTTTTCAGGTATTTTGGACAGAAGATGACTTGAACCCAAAGTAAACAAGCAGATTGGATTGATGATCAAGTACATCCTTAATCAGGATGCAGGTTCAGGGAATTAACAGTGAAGTGTGGCAGAAAGCGGCTGAATGTTGGCACTGGCCTGGCCGTGTTTGAACCTCTGTGGTAACACTTATTAGTGAGGTTGGTGAGAATAATGGTAACAATTCATAATGTTAAATGTACAGCAAAGCCTTCTAAGAGGCCTGAAGGAGTCCCTAGGGGGAGATTGGGTGAGCCTTGAGCAGGGGAGGTTTGAACAGCTTTTGTTTTTCAGTCAGGCATTAAATTTCCAAGCATTACTTATGTTAGTGGTTTTGGTAGATCTGGAGAGCACTGAGCCTTCTCCTAGCTGCATAGTAAGAACCAGGACTAGTGGGGTAGGACTTAGAGTCCTTCCCAAGGCTGTGACTCTTGCAGCCTGAAGACACCAGTCTACTTGTCTCCCTGAGTTTATACATCAGTTTGCTGTATAAACTCACATTAAGATCTCTTTGAAGACTTCGGCAGTGATAAGACCAAATACAGAGCCTCCATGCTGGGCAATTGCTCTTCCAGAATATACCCCAGCCCTTAATATTTCTTCTGTTAGCTTTCTGGAATGGATCAATAAGAACTTTCTCACAGACTTTGCAAGTAGAATCTTCACCAACCAAATAAGTATGCTGAACATCTGAGCCCCACAGTGGAGTCCAGTTTGCTTTTTTGGTTACAGACTGAAGCCTCTAACACACTTTAGCTCATTTCTACCATCACATTCAGGCTTACTGTAGGTAGCATCCTTAGAACCACGGTGTTCACAGCCACCTCAGAGCACACATGTATCATGTGTGTGACTTACCTCTTTGGCCTGGTGTGCCTCTCTGAGAATTTTATTTGGCCAGGTGAGGCAAGGAGCCCTACTGAGTCCTGTGATGGACTCTCAGAAGAAAGGGTATCACATAGGACTGATTCCACTGAAGGCCCCTGAGTTCCTTGAATGCACTCATCTAGGCTAAGCTTATGGCTTCCACCACCAGCAAGCAGGGGACTTTCTCTCACAGTGGCTTGCCAGCCTTGAAATAGCTATCAATATTGGCATACACAAAACATGGACTTGTTAGGGCAGATACCAGAGAGGAACTGATGATGAGGAGGCTGGGAGATGACTGAAGATTCAGTGCTTGGGTTTCCAGGCTCGTGGTAAGAATAGGACCTGCTGAGGCTGCACTTTCTTTTCAGTGAGGTTCCTAGTGATTGATTGGCTTGGGTGTTCTAAGCTACTCATCGAAAAAGTAGACTGGTTGAAAATAAATTAGACAGCTCAACCTGTATGTTAAGCAATTATGTTGACTCATGTGGCGGGACTGTACATGCTTGTGCCTTTGCTTGTTTTCTACATTTTATTTATTTTTCATGGTATGAGAGAATGAACCCAGGGCCTTCACACTGTGCTACACCTCTAGTTTTTTTTTTTTTTTTTTTTTTTTCCAGACAGGCTCTCATTAAATTGTTCATGAGAAGTTGCTGACTGCCCTGATTGATTGGGTCAACTTGAGTAAGAAAAAATCACTAAGCAGATCAGTAATTCTGCATCCTGGGTTCACAGATTTGTCACCTGTATGGTAGAAAGGAAAAATTAAGACAAGGGAATAGATCTGCTTTTGTTTCTTCAGAAGAGCTCCAGTTTTTGCCATCATCTTGGACATCGTCTCCTGGCTTCCAGCACAGACTCTTCAGCTCCCATGAAGATCTTCCAGTCTTCTGGAGTAGACTCTCTTCATCTTTCCACCACAGACTCATCATCCTCCTGAGCGGAATTCACACAGAACACTGCTATGAGATCCAGACCGTCACTGAATTCTTTGATCTTCAGTGTACATACAGGCCCTCTGCATTTTTCTACATCTGATGCTGTGAGTGGGCATTATAAGTGAATCTTTCAAACTCTTAAGTATTTGCATACCTTCTGTCTTTTTCTCTAGTAAACACTGATAGAGATTTTGGCAACAGGAGTGGCTCTAGAGAAATGGAATTATAAAGATGAAATTTGTTAATAGATTTAGAGGTTCCTGGAACTGACTGTCTAATTTGGTGAGATCTAGAGATGCCATGGTCTCTTCTAATTCTTTGGGAAATACTGGTAGTTGTTGGCATGAGTTGTTTCTTTTTATTGCATTTAATAAGAATAATGTGGCAGTTTCAAAACATGTTAGTAGTACATTTCTAATATTTGATACAATGTATATTGTTGTCCTAGTAGTTATACAGAGCACAGGGAGGAGACATGATAATTTTTCTAATCATTATTGGTACAAAAAATTTCTCACTGAACTAAGGGAAAGCAGTTGTATATATAAGGCAGTGTTCCATAAATGCAATGGGTTATTGGTGAAACTGGCAATGATGGAAGCTTTTGATTTAAGCCTTTTACAGATCAACGTACTAATCTATCTTTATGTTTTATGCCTCATGGTTAAACTTTTCTGCTGGATGGTTAAGGCCAAGTTAAAGCAAGATCTATATACCAAAACATGAAACTTTTGTATTTCCAAAAGTCAGTCAAATCCTCTCAGGGTTTACGTTGAAACCATGTGCAGTGCTTTGTAGTACTGTTCTCAGTGTCAGCCATATGGATGAGTCATGACCATTGCTTGACCAATTAGTTCTCTGTGAAAGCCTGAAAGAATGTTTTCTCTCTAGGTGACTCTCCTTAGTTACACTATATATCTTCAGTCCCTTTCCTCTGTAGCCCCATAATCTCCTTGAACAGAAAATTTTGGAAACCACTGAGTTATAGGATGTTATAGCACTGGTTCTCTTATGTCCTGAGTCTTCACTGGCCTTCAAGGGCTAGGGCGAAAATATTGGCAATCCTTGTGGCCCTTCTTTTTCTCTAATTTTTGGTCTGTAAGCTTATATTCTTAACCCTCTAGAAGGAAAGCTTAGTGGTACTATTACTCTATAACATAAGTACCTGAGCTTAACATCACTATCTTTCTGAGTATCACACATCTTAGACTTAACTTGGAATTTGTATTACCTATCAATCATTGATATTCTAATAAATCTCTATAAAATGTGATAAAAGCAGTTACATATTTTTACACAAATGCATAATCTAAGCATATACAAAAGTGTAGCCTATCAATCCTTTTGTATTTTTCCTACTCTCATTTAGTACCATTTTTGTTTTCTTATAAACCAACAATTTACTTGAGAGAGTACAGCAGTAACTCAAATTACATTAGAAGCAGCACACATCTAAAATACCACAATGACAGGCATTTCAAACTTAGTTTTAGTGTTACACATTGCTATCCTCAGTGTGATAAGCCTTTTGAAGGTTCTTTGGACGATTATCTAATTCATCCTATGCATGGTTTCACTCCTACCGTATTTTCTATGTTTTCTGCTTGCAGTCACTTTGTTGTTTAATCTTTAAGTCCTTGATTTCCATTCAGCTGTGCTATGCCTCTCCATTTTTATTTCTTCTTTTGGGTTCTTACACTAGGGAGACTGTAGAATATTTACACACCTAGGTCTCCTTTATTTCACTTATGAGTATATGTTCAAAATACAGCCACTTGTATATGAAGTCTTCTAGTTTATCATTCTTTATAGCTGATTAATATTTTATTGTATAAAAATATCACATCTTTTTCAACCATTCTTCATATGATGGGCAGTTTGGTTGTTTCCAGGATTTGGCTATTATGAATTGGGCTGCCCTAAACATAGGTGTACAGATATCACTATGATATGATGCTTTCAGTTCTTTGGGGAAAATTCTCAGTAGGGGGACAGCTGAATTGAATGGGATTTCCAGTCCTAGTTTTTTAAGGAGTCTCCACACTGCTGTCCATAATGGTTGCACCAGTCTGCATTCGTAGCAGCAGTGAAGAGCTCTTTTTTTTCCCCAACATTTGTTGTTCCTTGATTTTTTTATGAAAGCTATTCTTTCTGGAGAGAGATGATATCTAAATGTTGTTTTAATTTGCATTTCGCAAATGGCAAGCGATGTGGTGCATTTCTTCATGTATTTATAGGCCCGCTGAATTTCTTTCCTTAAGAAGTATGTATTCATCTCAAGTGCTCATTTCTGGATTGGGTCTTTGAATTTTTTGCACCCTAATGGTTTTTAATTCTTTATAAATTCTAGATAGAAGACCTCTGTCTGAATACATTTTAGTTAAAATCTTTTCAAAATTTGTGGGTTGTCTTTTCATTCTATTGGTAATTTCTTTTGACATGCAAAAAATTCTTAGCTGGAGGAGGTCCCAGTTGTTGATTCTTTCAAGTGTTAAACGTGCATTTTTATTTTTATCCATGAACTCTTTGCCTACCCCGATGTCCTCAAGATTTTCTTCCATGTTCTCTTCCAGGAGATTTAATGTTTCTCTTTTAATATTTAGACCTTTAATCCATTTTGACTTCAGTTTAGTGCATGGTGATAGACTGGGTCAAGTTTTAGTTTTTTGGCATATAGAGAGCCTGTTTTTCCAGCACCATTTGTTAAAGAGGCTATCTTTCATCCAGTAAACATGTTTAACCCCTTTGTCAAAGATAAGGTGAATGAGTGTGTTTGTATTTGCTTCTGCATCCTCTAATTTACTCCATTGATCCTCAGGCCTATTTTTTTTTTTTTTTTGCTAGTACCATGCTGATTTTATCACTGTAGCTTTATAGTATAACTTTAGGTCAGGAGTTATAGTGCCTCCTGCCTTGTCTTTGTTGCCCAGGATTGTCTTTGCAATTCTCGGTATTTTCTGGTTCCAAATAAATTTTAGGAATGATTTCTCCAGGTCTGTGAGGTATGTTGATGGTATTTTGATAGGAATTGCATTAAATCTGTATAACAATTTAGGAAGTATGGCCATCTTTATAATGTTGGTTCTTCCTATCCAGGAAGATGTAACATATTTCCATTTTCTGAAATCCTCCAGGATCTCTCTCTCTCTCTCTCTCTCTCTCTCTGTAGGGAACTGTAATTCTCATTGAAAAAGTCTTTAACTTCTTTAGTTATGTTAATTCCCAAGTACTTCATTTTCTTCAGTGAGATTGTAAAAGCCATTGTCCCTCAGTGTTTTTGTTACCTGTGTAGAGGAATACTGTTGACTTTTGTGTGTTGAATTTGTATCCTGCTATACTACTGAATTTGTGTGTTAATTCTAGTAACTTCTTGCTGGAGTTTCTTGGGTCTTCTATATAGATTATCATGTCATCTGCAAATAATGATAATTTAACTTCTTTATCTGTTCTTATTCCTTTTATTTCTCTCTCTTGTCTAATGCCTATAGCTAATGATTCCAAAATTATATTGGCTAGGAGTGGTGATAGAGGACATACTTTCCTTGTACCAGATCTGAGAGTAAAAGACTTCAGTTTTTACCCATTTAGAATTATGTTAGCTGTTGGAATCTTCATAGATGGCATTTATCAGATTGAAGTAGAGGCCCTCTATTCCAATTTTCTGTAGGACTCTGAACATGAATAAGTGTTGGACTTTGTCAAAAGCCTTTCCTGCATCAATTGAGATGATCATGTGATTTTTGGCTTTGGCTTTATTGGTATAGTACCTTACATTTATAGATTTGTGTATATTGAAGCATCTTTGCATCCATATGATGAATCCTACCTGGTCATGGTGTACAATCTTCTTGATGATTTTTTGTATTCTATTTGCATGGATTTTATTGAGGCTTTTGGTATCTATGTTTATGAGAGAAACTGGCCTGTTATTATTATTTTTTTTTT
Source organism: Myocastor coypus (assembly GCA_004027025.1). Lineage (NCBI taxonomy): Eukaryota > Metazoa > Chordata > Mammalia > Rodentia > Myocastoridae > Myocastor > Myocastor coypus. Next base: position 10,325 of record PVJA010035062.1, read on the forward strand.
AAGTTGCATCTTTCTGTGGTTTTGGTATCAGCGTAATACTTTCCTCTAGGAATGATTTTGGGAGCATTGTTTCCTTTTCAATTTCATTGAAGAGTTTGAGGAGTATTGGGATTATGTCTTCTGTAAATTTCTTGTAGATTTCAGTAATGAATCCATCAGGTCCTAGACTTTCTTTGTTGGTAGGCTTTTTGTTACATTTTGTATTTCATTGACTGTTATTGGGTTATTGGGAGATATTTTATCTTCTTGATTCAGTTTTGGTAATTTAAACCTTCTAGGAACCTGTCTATTTCATCTGTGCCTTCAATTCTGTGAGAGTGAAGATTCTCAAAGTAGCTATTAATGATCCTCTGAATCTCTGCTGGGTCTGTAGTCATTTCACACTTTTCATTCTTATTGCTTAAATTTGAGTCTTCTCTTTCCTCTTCTTGATGAGGTTAGCTAGGGGATTATCAATTTTATTTAATTTTTCAAAGAACCAGCTTTCTGAATCATTAATTTTTTGCACTGTTTTCTTTGTCTTGATTGAATTAATTTCTGCTCTCATCTTTATAATTTCTTCCTGTCCTTGGGCTTTTGGTTTTGGTCTTTCTTTTCTAGTCAGTTTAGGTGCTGCATGAGAGTATTTATTTGTTCTCATTATGTTTTCTTAGTGTGTGATTTCAGAGCTATAAATTTCCTTCTAAGAACTGCTTTCATTGCATGCCATCAATTCCGGTAGGTTGTGTTTGAATTTTCATTACATTGTAGATATTGTTTAATTTTTTTCTTTAATTTCAACTGTAGCTCCCTTGTTGTTTAATTTTCATACATTTCTGGGGTTCTTCTGGTTTCTTTTGTCATTTATTTCCAGTTTCATTAAACTGTGGTCAGATAATATGCATGGAATTCTTTCTGTTTTCTTGCATGTACTTAAGCATGATCTATGGACTAGTATGTGGTCTATCCTAGAAAATATCCCATGTGAAGCTGAATAAAATGTGTATTCAGAAGTGGTTGGGTGGAATACTCTGTGTATGTCCACTAAGTCCAATTGTTCCAAGTTCTGCTTCAGTTCTGTGACTTCTTTGTTAATTTTTTGTCTGCTTGACCTATCTTTTTGAGATAAAGGAGTGTTAAGGTCTGCTGTTAAAATTGTTGCATTGGATATTAGATTTTTCCTATCCATTAAGATTTGTCTTATGTAACTTGGTGCTCTCATATTGGGTGCATATGTATTTATGAGTGTTACCTCTTCATCTTGAATTTTTATCCTAACCAGTATGAAGTGACATCCTTTATTTCATTTGATCAATCGTGGTTGGAAGTTTAGACTTTCTGCAAACAGGATTGATACCCCTGCTTTTTTTCTGAGGTGCTGGGGCATGCAGTATTGTTTGCCATCCTTAACTTTTAGCCTATGAGTTTCTTTATGAGTTAAGTGTGTTTCTTGTATACAGTATATTGTTGGATTTTTCTTCCTTATCCACTGTGCCAGTCTATTTCTTTTAATTGCAGAATTGAGTCCATTTACATTGATGGTTATAATTGAAATGTGTTGACTTATCATTGACATGTCTTGTACTTGCTACTGTTTACCCCTATTTCTCCTGTGTTTAATTAATTTCCCTATTTGGTCATTTCTTTTTGTTCTCATTTGTGAAGTTCAAGTCCCTTTCTAAAATACTTTTTAGTAGTGTGTGTATGGTTGGCTTTGACATGAAATTATTTAGTTGCTCCTTGTCATGGAAGTATTTCAATTGTCCCTCATACTTGAGAAAGCATTTTGCAGAGTATAGCAGTCTGGGCTGGAATTTGTTTTCATGGAGGACTTGAAGCACTCTGCTTCATGCTCTCCTTGACTTCATGGTTTGTGAAGAGATATCTGCCATTATTCTGATGGGTTTTCCTTTAAATGTAATTTGTTTCTTTTCTCTGGTGGCTTTTAGTATATTAATCTACTGCTGGATTTATGGGATGTTGACTGTTATATATCTGGGTGTGTTTTTAGTCTGGTTGATGTTATTTGGAGTTCTGTATGCTTCAGTTACCCGAATGACTGATTGTTTTCTCAAATTTGGCATGTTTTCTGCTATTACTTCTGTCCCTATTCTTTTTATGTCATTTGTGTCAACTCCTTATTTCTCACTGATTCATATTAATCTCACGCTATTCATTTTTGCACCATCTTGCAGATGTTGAAGTATTTTTTCTTGCATCCTAATTGTTTTTAAGAGATCCTTTCTTACCTTTTCGCTAGTTGCAGCTGTGTCTTCAAGATCTGAAACTCTGTCTTCACTTTCATTCATATGGTGCTGCCAGCTTGTGTTTGAGATTTTATTTTCTTGTATATCTCTTTGAAATGGTTTCATGCGATCTATTTCCTTCCTATATTGCTCATTCAGGGAATGCATCATTTTTCTATTCGCCTGTAATTTTTTTGTCAGTGTCTTCTTTAGTAGTATTTAAGTCTTTCATTATAGCGATCCTTTCTTTCTCTACTTCAGAGACTGTTTCTGCTCTGATCTCCTCTCTACCTTTCTACAGTTGTTCCCTTACTCTAGATGCTACTGACTTAGAGATGTCTTTTTCTACGTCAGAGGTTATTTCGGGCCTGATTTCCTCTATATATTTCTTCAGTTGTTTTTCCTCTTCAAATTCTATTCTTTGTATTTCTTTTTTACTTGAGATGTTATCTGTGATCTGAGTTCCTGTAAACATTTCTGTACTTGTCTGTCTACCTCAGGTGATAGTAACTCAGAGATTTCAGCTGTATGATTCCTGTTTTCTTCAATGATATTGTCTCTTGTATTTGTTCTCAGTGGGCTCAGGACCCGAGATTGCATCTTGTTACATTTCTTTGTCATTTAGTATGACCTCTGCACTTTGGTGAAGCTATGCCCTTAGTGCCTATCAAAATTTGGGTTCAGATCCATCAATCTTGCTCTTGTCCAGATGTGCCTGGCTGGGTCTGGCTGCTGTGCTCCTCTTCTTCGCGTTGTAGCTGGGAGTGGGCCTGGTTGGTCAGTGTGGGCAGGTCGGGACAGAATTCTGATGGCTGGTTGGACAGGTGTGCATGCAGGCGGAGAGGTCCTCATGAATTGTTTAAAGTAAAAACGCACAATATAGATCCATTTGGTTATCCTAATTCACCACCTGTGAGACGGAAGGAATTTAGTGGCTCCATATGTAAAACTTATGAATATTTTTGGCAGTGTGGGATCTGTAATGATGCTGGCTGGTTAGGCTTACAATCTGTGCACAAACTAGTGAAGGAAGACTATGAGCTCAAAACATCCATGGGCAATCTAAAGCCTTTTGACTATGGGTACAATTTAATAAAGGAAAATAAGGAGCCAAAAGATTCTCACCTTGAGACACATATAAGAAATTTAAAATTTGTAAGTGTGTCCTGGAAAAAAAACCTCCTCTCTTTTAGCCACAAGGTCAAGAGTGTAGAAGCCCAAACACAAGCCCTCATCAGATCAGCAGTTCTGCACCCTGGGTGTGCAGTGGCTTAGAGAACCCTACTCACAGAAAACTAGTCCCATCTGTTATGGTTTGTGTCTTTGGATGAACTATAATGTAAGCTCAATGCTTAGGCTCGAATGGTATCTGGAGCAAAGGTGAAGGCACTGATCAGAAGAGAATGGGATTTCATAAACTGGGATACGGATGTGTGGGAGGGTCCTGAGGACGCTGAGGATATTGTTTCTAGATGCTAATGAGATTATTTTGCTTGAAGAAGAGACGTCCCCACCTGAAGTTGCAGAGGCATCTCCACCCCTACCCCTGGGTGTTGGCCTCTTATAGTATACCTGGGTAAGCTAATCATGTGTTGACAAACAGGATAACATGATGCTTCTCACGAATCCACCCTTACCACACATTTTTGTTTGTAGGCCCATAACTAAGCTCAAATCACAGAGGAGTCCGAAGGGAAAGGTATATAGTATGACACATAGTGAGGTCCATTATTCTCCCAAGGAACTTAAATTTTATAACACTATATAAGTACAGCCTTGATGAGCAAGCATGGAAATGGATTTTATTTGTGTGGGATAATGATAGCAGAAATAAACACCTACATCAGGCTAAGTTTGTTGATACAGATCTGTTAAGCAGGGATTCTGAATTTAATGTTGCAGCTTGTGGAGGGAAGAAAGGAGTTAATAGTTTATTTGGCTGGTTGTCAGAAGTACAGATCAGAAGATGACCCACTATGAATAAGTTAGAGCTGCCTGATATTCCATGTTTTATCGTTGATGAGGGCATTCAGAGGCTTAAGGCAATGAGAATGCTGGAGTAGACCTGTCATGTAAAGCTTAATCCTTCACAGTGGGATGACCTAGAAAATGTACTCTTTGCTAATGCCTTGAGAAACAGATCTGTGATTACTGCTGCTGTAACCCAGGTGAATCACACAGGAAGGCCCAGAGAATGGAACCTTGCTTCCCTGCTGCCACAAATGAGGTGAACCTTTAAGGAAGTTGCAGAAATCAGAGCAAAATCCAACAACACAGTAGGGTTCCAAGTAGGGCAGGATGGATAGGCAGGACTAATGGTGTTGGAAATTCCAAGGCAATAATGACAGTGTAAACAACGAGATAGCAAGCTAGGTGAAGCAGCATTGTGCTTGACAAGAAAGACACATGAAATAGGAGTAGATTGCTGGGCCAGGCCCACCCCATTCTCTTTTCTTTATTTTTTGGTACTCTTTTCTTTTTTTCCTTTTCTGAATGGGCTTAGAGAACCCTAGTCACAGAGAACTAATCCCATTTGTTATGGTTTGTGTCTAGTTGTCCCCCAAAGCTTCATGTGGTCATAGGCTGTGGACTTGTAGAGTTGGAGATTAACTCATGATCTACTGGGCTTATGGGTGAGCCAAGAACAGGACTATGGGTCTGAGTATTGCTGGGATTATGGGTGTAGCCTGAGGCAGATAGCCTGGAGAGAGCCTGAGTGTAATATAAGAGAGACAGAGAAACAGACTCCCTTTCTGTTGCCATTGCTGGTGTGCCATCATTGTTGAAGCTCCACCATGACTGCTGTCCTCTGCCATGCGCCACTCAGCATCGGAGCCAGCCAAATACGGACTGAGACAAACCTCCAGTAACTATGAGCTGAATAAACCTCTCTTTCCTTCATTTTCAGTGTTGGGTATTTGTCCAAGCAATGGGAGAAGAGTAACTGAGACACCATTCATCGAGCCCAGAAACCAGATACTATTTCACTTGGTCCTTCATTCTTTTTCTTCTCTAGTTTTCTAAAGTTTGTGTGCTTATCCACTGCTCCCCAGCATCGCTTCTGCTGTCTTTACTATAATTTTTCTTTTTATTTCCCTTCTGTCTTAGTTACTCTTCTCTCATTGCTGGGACAAATACCCAACACTCAAAATAAGGGAAGGAAAAGTTTGTTTAGCTCACAGTTACTGGAGGTTTCAGTCCGTATTCAGCTGGCTCCAAGGCAGAGAGACACATGGCAGAAAACAACCTATTATGTCGACAGGCAAGACCAAGAGAGCAGGGAGAGGCAGCAGCAGCTCAAGCAGCTAACTTCTCTTCCTACCTTACTTTGAAATGCAAATCATCTGCCCTAGGGGTGGTGCTTTGGGGAGACACCTATACACAAAACATAACACCATCCTTTTTAAATCTCCCCACCACAGAATAGAACCACTTCACTGAGGGGAAGCACTTTGAATACAAGCTTCCAATATATAGTCAGTTCTATTATATAATTACAGATTTTGCTGTAGTTTGATAGTTGCTACAGTTTGTCAGTTTCTAAACTGTGCTTGATGCTATTGTTGTTGCAAGTTATACTACCTTAGCTATGATGTCATATCTGTGGCAATCAATTATTCTTTCTTCTCTAACAAAGCTGGGCATCTCTTGAGAAATAACCTTACCACAGCCCTACATCAATAAACCAGGAACTGAACAAGACAGATACTAACATCTCATTCTTAATTAATTGGGAAAGTAGGATCTTGGGACAGACATAAGCTAAGAACCCTTTACACAGAGAAGACATCTATGAGGAACAGATTTCCCAGTAAAGAACTGATGCTGGTATTAAAGCTATCTACTACAAAAACTGTGAGGGAGCAACATAGGAAAAAAGTAGAATGCATGAGATAGATTTATACAGATATCAATATCCAGGAACTGAAAAATTCCACTGAAGGCTGGATTTTCCTTTTTTTTTTTTGGCTTTTTGAGACGGGGTCTCACTTTGCAGTTCAGACTGATCTTGAATTCACTTTTGTAGTCCAGGCTGGTCTTCAACTAGCACTGATCCTCTTGCCTTAGTCTCCCAAGTGCTGGGATTACAGGCATGTGCCACCATACCCAGCCTCTAGAAAAATTTCTTGAATGAAACTAAAGATAGACTTTCAGATCTTATGACATATTTGCAGCTAATAATCATGAAAAGAAAGACCTCTTTAAAGTAACAAGGCTTCCACCTAGAGAGAAAACATTGTCTTAGGCTTTCACATAGAGCATACAGATCAAGCAATGACTGTCAGTCATCCAGATGGCTGACACTGATAAGAGATCTGCCAAATGCTGTGCGTGGTTTCAGCGTAAATCCTGAGGGGGTTTGACTGACCTTGTCAGATACAAAAGTTACATTTTTTGTTATATAGGTTTTGCTTTATCTTGGTCTTAACCATCCAGCAGAAAAGACTAACCAAGAGATATTAAAAGTAAAGCAATATTAATATGCTGAGCTGTAAAAGGCTCAAGTCAACAGCTTCCAACATTACCAGTTCTGCTTGTAACTCACTACTATTATGAACTATTGGAATATAAATACAGCTACTTTCTCTTAGTTCAATGAGAAGAAAGATTTTTCCTATTAACATGTAGACAAGATCTCATGTCTGCATCTTGTACTCTGAAGAACTACTATGAAGACAGCAATATGCAATGTATTAAGTATTTTAACTGTTGTACTAATCTATTTTAAAACTGTCTCATTGTTATTTCTTTATCATTAAAATAAATACAATTTTAAAAAATAACAAAGATTCAAAAAATACCAATACAATAGCTGCAAGATGATGCAAGGAAAAAAACAATATCAATTTTCATGGATAGATGTCACTGAAAAAGCTGGAACCACTACAAATGATATAAGAACAATATCGGCAGAGTAATAGCAGAAAACTTCCCAAACATTGGAACAGAATCTGGCATATAAACAAATGAGACATATCAAATTAGACATCATCAAAATAAATCTGCACCAGACATACAATAACCTAGGTCCTGGAAGTTCAGCACAAGAACAGCATATTAAAAGCTGTTAGAGAAAAGAAATAGATCACCAATGAAGGCAAGCCCATCAGAATCACAGATTCTCAACACAAATTCTCAAATCAAGAATAGCTTGGATTGAAGTATTTCTAGTACAGAAAGAAAACAATTTCCAAACTAGATTGATGTACCCTGGAGAACTATCTTTGAAAGTTGATGGAGAAATAAGTAGGAGATACTAGCCACTCTGGAATTGTCAGGGAAGCATTTGAGAACCAGAGGATGAGAAATAAATCCAAATAAAAATTGAAGGTCCTTCTACCTCTGCAAACTTTCTAGAAGTTCAGTGGTGTGGTGGGTATAGAGATACCCATTCCAAGGTAAAAGGTAAGTTGTTGCATCTGGATCTCCTCCCACCAAAAAAAGGCACAGTGCCTGGTGGGCCTATTTGGATTTTCGAGGCAACACATTCCTCCCTTAGGTGTTTCACTCCAGCCCATCATATAGCAGGTCCAGCCTATCATTCAGGCTGCTGTGCCTGTGGAGCCATATGACCCAGCAGATCCAGTCGTACTTGAAGTGTCAGTGGAAGGTAGAGATGCTCTCTGGAATGTCCTACAGGCCTCCTGGGTGAATCACAACAGAGGGCTTTAGGATTTTGGAGCAAGGTTCTACGATCACCTACAAATAATTACTCTCCCTATGAAAAATAGCTCTTGGCCTGTTACTGGGCTCTAGTGGAAACTAAACATTTGACCACGAGATACTAGGTCATCATGAAACCTGAGCTGCTTATCACGGCCTAGGTATTTTCTGGATCACTGAGTCATAAGGCTGGCTGTGCACAGAAGCAGTATATCCTCAAATGGAAATGGTTATATGTATTATTGAGCTAGATCATGTCCACAGGGTACAGGTAACTTGTTTGAAGAAGTTATGCAAACGACCATGCTTCTGTTCCTGCCATATTGCCTTCTGGCTCCCAGCATGCACCTGTTGGTTTGTTTGGTACACCGTATGATCAGCTGTCTGAGGAGGAGAAGGCGAGGGCCTGGCTTCTAGGCTCTGTATTTTATACAGGCGCAACCAGAAAGGGGACAGCTATAGCATTATAGCCCTTTTCTAGGATAACCTTGACAGACAAAAGTAAAGAGAAATCTTTACAGTGGGAAAAACTTCAGGCACTGTACTGGTGTAGTATATTTTGGTTGGAAGGAGAAATAGCTAGATGTATGACTGTACATGGATGGTAGCCAGTGGTTTGGCCAGATGGTCAGGAGTTTGGAAGGAATATAACTGGAATATTGGTGACAAAAATATGTAGGGAACAGCTATATGGGTAGACCTCTCCATATAGGCAAAGGATGGAATAATATTAAACACTCACCAAAAGATGACCTCAGCAGAGGAGGACCTTCACAGACAAATGGGTAAGATGACCTGTTCTGTAGATAGCACCCAACCTCCTTCTTCAGTCACCCTGCCATTGCCCAGTGGACTGATGAACAGAGTGGCCATATCGTGGTGGCCAGGATGGAGGTTATACATGGCTCAGCAACATGGACTCCCACTTACCAAAGCTGATCTGGCTACAGCCGCTGCTGAATGCCCAATATGCCAGCAGCAGAGATCAACACTTAGTCCCTGATATGGTGTCACTGCCTAGGGTGATCAAGTTGTGACCTGGTGACCTATGCTGGACCACTTCTATCATAGAAGGGACTGTGCTTTTCCTCACTGGCTTTAGACACATATTCTGGATATTCCTTATATAATGACCTGCCTATTTAACTACCGCTTGGACTTAAAACTGAAGTGACATGTTCATACTTAAATCCTATCTCTTTAGTTTTACATATCTTGTTTATAGAGCCCAAAAGTCCTTTTTTGGTAAAGTATACCTTATTGATACACTACTATAATTTTTACTGATTATACTGTCTAGTACAGTTATAGGTTTATGTTGTTATCCATTATAATACTTCATGCAAAAATTAAGCGAATAAAAGCCAAGTCAAGCTGTAGCTTCCTTTGAATATTTTCTTTTGTTGTGAATATTGTAATGTGCATACTATATGCAACTCTTTTTAAATTTTTTAGTGCATTTAGTACAGGGTCTACAGGGTCTCATTACATAGCTCAGGCTCCTAGTGATTCTCTTATTTTCAGCCTCCCAAGTGCTGGAATTACAGGCACCCGTCACTATGCTTAGTCTCAATTGCCACCTCAGTGCACGCTGGGGGCAGGGCCGGCACCCTCTATACAACTCTTTCAGAGACCGACACTCTCAGCAACCTAGTCACAGGAATGGAGCTCATTTGTTACATGAGGAATATCTGTACTGCTCTGTCTAACACATATGAAGAAAATCTGGTCTCATGCTTCTATGTGGTAGGAAAAGCGAGGCTATAAAGAATTTTTGCTTATGGAGTAGTGGATATTTTCTTTGCCTCTGCACCAAGACTTCACAAATTGCAGTTCCTTAAAGATTGCCTGCAGTGTGGCATTCTGAAACCACATCAGTAATCTTCTCCATTACATTAAAATTCAGCGATCTAGTTTATACTTTAAATGGCTCATTTACACTTGCATGATTTTTACAACATCATACCTGGCCAATTTGGAAAATACTGAGTTGCTGGGTTATGCATATCATCTGAATATGTATGTATTTCCTTAAAAAGTCACAGGTACCAAATTCTCTATTCATCTTCTCAGGAGTATCTTTAAAAATTGAGAACTGTCAAGTTTTAGGTGGTAGGTACAAATATTCTGAAATTCTGATTTTCACCTTAAAACTCAAATATTGTCACTGTCAACAAATACTGTCAGTTCTTTTGCATGGCATGACAGGACCTTCTTGTTTATTTTTGAGAAAATGTCTGCTGAGTCTAGTTAAGTGTAATTCACTGTCAGTTTTTTCTTTTAAGTTAAGATAGCGTTCCATGGAAAGAGGACTACCTCGTCTCTCAACTCATTCACGGTGGTGCTCTTCCTTGAGACAGTGTGGCACTGTTCCATGTGGCCCAAGTGTTTATGTGGGCATCCACTTGCCACCTAGAGTGATGCATAGATCTGTTACAAAGGGTTGAAATGTGATGAAATAATTTACACTCATTTGTCAAAGGTATTTTAAAATGAAGCTTTCAGTAATACTAAAATCCAAACCAGAAGTCCTCTTAGTCCACAGCAGTGAGGGTTACCACAACTACTAGGAGAGTGCGGTGCCTGCTCGGGTCCTGAAGCAGCTGCAGTTTTATCTGTCCTTACCTCTGCACCATCAGTGCAAATATCAGCAGGGGAAAAGGCCTGGGAGAACCAGTGCCCTGCTATACTGATTCCGAATATTCCCTTGGGGTAGATGGAGGGCTGCTGAAACTTCTGCTCTAGTCTGGCAGGCAGGGGATGGGGAGAAGCCCGTGCTGGCGGGGAGAGGCCAGGAGTGCAATCAGCTCCACACCAGTGACTTGAGTTGCACCACAAAGAAATAAAATTCATAAAGGGCAACAGGCAGAAGCAAAAGCAATAGGTACATAAAATTAAAACATTATTTACAAAAGCACTTACTAAAGTGAGTATAAAATATTAACAGGAAGGAGGGAGATTATTAAGAAGTACCTCTATAATATTGCAAGAAGTACAATTTTAGGGTGTTTTTCAAAAAAAGAAATTAAGCTTATGTGATTTTTAATTTTAATTTATGAAAGTACATATCAACATGCTTTTAAGTTTTTCTTGATTAGTTTAGAAGTAAAAGCAATTCTTCCTGACTTCAGTTAATTGGCATCAGTATGATTGTTCTATTAAATTCAATACAACTGATATGCACATGCCCCTTTTAAAGTAACCTGTATCTGAGCTAGAATTCCCCAAATATCTTCTTTCACAAAAAATAGTTTTAGTGGAAATTTATCATTTTATAAGAGACAAATGCAAAATGAACATAAACAACAAACAGAAAGATGTCTAGAGCCTATGATCCAATTGAGGCTACAGAAAGTTTAAGGGATGCATCACTGTCATTTTTTTTTTTGTTGTTGTTGTTGCCTTTTTGAGACAGGGTCTCACTGTGCAGTTCAGGCTGGCCTTGAGCTCACTTTTGTAGCCCAGGCTGGTCTCAGACTCGCACCGATCCTCCTGCCTCAGCCTCCCGAGTGCTGGGATTACAGGCGTGCACCACCACGCCCAGCCATCACTATTATTTTGAATCTTGAACCCAGTTGTAAAGAATTAGCAGTATCCCAGGATGTTCTTGGTGAATCCTAGGATAGTGACACATGTCCTGCTTGCCTCTTGGTGGGCTCTCAATAACAATCTGTGGACAGTGAAAACAGAACTCTTTCTTCCTTAGAAGGTAGATGGTCCTTAAAGCATTTTAAATTATCCACCAATTGTTTCATTCATAGCACAGCTGGGGGACATAAGTACATTCATCCTGGTTGTTATCTTGGTGGCCTAATCATTCCAAATAGGATCTAAGATCATATAGGTAGAACTGTATTTGTCTGTGTGTGTGTGTGTGTGTGTG
>PVJA010035063.1:0-21986 GCA_004027025.1 Myocastor coypus
TCCTCTTAATGAAGATCTGAGTGACCATCTGTACAGCCCACCTGGACAGTCCAGGAAAGTCCTATCTCAGCATCCTTAACTGAATCATATCTGCAAAAATCCATTCTCCAAATAAAGTCAAATTTGGAGGTTTCGTGGATGAGGACTTGATGGAGGTGAAGGGTATTGTTCAGCCCAAAACAAAGGCTGGGAGTAAGCACTTGTCCCCTAAACCCCAAAGCAGACACGTTTGCCCCTGCACAGTAGCCAAAGAAGAGCCCTTTGCCAGTTTACCCATATACCTTCTGCCTTGGACGGAAGCACATCCTGGAAGCAAGCAGAAGTAGGAAGAAAGAAACTGGCAGTTGCCCACGGTGCTGTTGTTCTCCCCACAAAATACAGAGTCTCCTAGGCTGACACGGTAAATACAGGACAGGCAGCAGCTCTGTCACTGAAAGAGGTCTGTAGTTGGCTCCTATGCAAAGAGTCTAACCTAGCTTCCTAAGCCTCAGAGAGCCACGGGGTCGAACAGGTCTCCGGGTGATGGAAGTCACAGCCTGGAGGCCCGAGACATAGGCTCTAGGGGCAGACCAAACTGACTAATGAGAACCAAGGCAGGGGACGCAATGGGAGGGCCCATGTTCATGGATGATGTAATGCAGAGTATATTCCATGTTACCATAGAATATTATGTCTGATATGTGTTAAGTTATTTGCTTTCCCAACTTGCCATGCACTGGCTAAAAATTGCCAGTGATGCACATTTAGGAACAACTGAACTAATGATTCCTCTTGGTTTCTCCCAGGGAGGTACAGTGATCCTTCCACGCAAGATCAAGACTGCATACGATAAAGTTCTGCATGGCTGTGGACAATCACTGCCCAGTCATCAGTAAGGGTGCATGAGTTGCCCCGCCAGCAGAAGGCTGAGGCCGGGGATTTGCGTCATTTCTGCTGAGGACTGCTACATACCTCAACTTCTCTTCCTTCTCTGCAACTTCCTAGGAGGATGAGTGAGGCCTGTGCAGACCCCTCCTGCTCCTGGCTGAGACCCTCCAGAGAAACTGACAGATCAAGGCTTTGACAAGCAGAAGGCGCAGTCCTGACTGCTGCAGCCAGGCCACTTGATGACTCTACAAATGGGACAGCCACATCTGGAGTTCACTGTTTAGCTGGTGCAGATATTGGAGCTGAAATTCCCTCATCTCCTGACTGCAGTCTTCCCCAAGGCTCCTGGTCCGTGCTCTAGACTCTGTACCCTATGGCTTACAACTATTGGGTGGCTATTCACCAGAACTCCAGATCTTTTGCAGTCTGGCCCCAGCCCCTCAGTGCCTGCCATTCTCAGCCCCGCATCCTGTATTCCAACCATGCAGAACCAACTCCCCTTCCCAAGACACTTGACACTTGTGGGTCTTGTGGCCTTTGCACATGTGGTTCCACCTGTGCCTCCCTTGCCACTGATTCAACCTGCAAGACCAAGTCCAAACAGCACCTCATCCCAGCTGTCTCCCTGTATGCTAGCTGCCCACTACCCAGGCTTCCAGCACAACCCTCATCACACCGCCTTATACATCCATCCTGCTGCCTTACAAATTCACTCTTTGTCCACACCTGAGCTCGTCAAGAATAAGATGTATTTTATGACTTTCATTTCCATAGAAACAAGGCACCACGCAAATCCAGTCAACAAGCTCGTTGGGGGTGAACTGGCCTACAAGGGACGAATACTTTCCCACTTACAAAGGCTTCCCTGCCTGGCCACCAGCACAGCTACAGATGACACCTACGCTGCTGTTCTTGTTCTTAAAGTCACTTTCAGATTACAGTGGTGTTTACAGGGCCCTGATCACTGCACTAATCAATAAGCGCTGCATCGACTTGACCCGGCCATGTGCTGATCTCTCTGGTGCAGGGAAGTCAAAAGCAAGATGTTGCCTGCGAACACTTTCTATCCTTGGGCTCACAAAGTCAGAACAGTGGAAGAAAAGTACTGAGGAAATCGCTCTTAAAAAGTAGGAGCTGTGCCTTGAAATGTTCGAGTTCTAATCAATCAGCGAGTTACAAATTAACTAAAATTTTGATACGAATAGAATTGAGTGCAATGGAATAGGTCGAGGCAAAATAGGAGAGCGTAATACCTTGTAGAATAGAAAATCAACGGCCTACGCTGGAGGTTTAAGAGTAAGTACTTTACAAGCATTTCAAGTAATGGCATCGTCCATTTTTCACATTCCAAAGCCATTGTCCTAGGACCTGAGGGTCAGCAAGGAATAAGACAATGAGAGAGTTGGCTCTAGTCTCTTATACAAGAAATTTGCTGCCAATAGAACACAGAAGAAGAAAGTGATGGGAAAGAGAACAAAATAGCAAGTGATCTATGATCAAAGGTTAGGAAAAGTTCCCTTGTGATGGGTTGTCAAAGACATTTGAAGAATGAAATGTCTGGTGTTTAATTTGAAGTTGGAATAGGAAAGACCTCAGAAGTCCACTAACCCACGTTCCTCCCTCCTCTGAAAAAAGAAAAAAATACATGCCTAAGCCCATCCTGCAAAAACCAAGGAATCCCTGTGTCTAAGTAACTCTGACAACGACTTGGGCAAGCTCCTATTACTCCAAAACAGAGAGGACAAGGCAGACTCAAAGTAATCCAACCATTGCTTGAAGGAAATGCCCACAGCCACGGAGAAGCGCGCAATTCCAGCCTCCCAAAAACATCCCGGCAAACACTTTGTGTCATCAGGGGAGGCTGATGGAGGCCTCCGAGAGCAAAGCAATCCAGCCAATGGCCGAGGCGCTCGTGGATGTTTACATGGCCTGCAGGCCCAGAGGACCACAACAAGGTACCAGGAATGGACAACAAAGCGGTGTGTCACCTAATCCAGCCAGGTCCTCCTGCTCCTCCTCCTCCTCCTCCTCCTCCTCCTCCTCCTCAACGCCTCCCCCAGAAGCCAAGCAGACACCACCATACGCATGCGCACATGGAGATGCTGCTGCTGCCTGCAGCTGCCAGGTCCCTGTCAAGTGAAGTGCTGAGGTCACAGAAAACAAATCTGATAGGAAAGTCCTCTAACGCCTCAGTGGCCACTCGCTGGCCCTTCCCTGAGTCATCTCCTCTTCTGACCTAACAGGCACAAGTGTCCCATAGTCCATTCTGGCCACACTCACCCCTACTCACTCCACAGCTCCTTTACAGTGATGTGCCCTATGGTGAAAGAGCGTGAGAGAGATGGACACAGAGCAAGGCATCCAGGAGGCTCCACCACCCCGGGTAGGGCTTGGGATGCTCTAGTTGCAAAAAGGCAGTCTGCGTCCCCGGGAATAATCAGAGTCCCTGACAGCCAGCGAGTTTCTCTACCTGAGCCTGGAGGCACCGCAGGCATTACGCACTTCCTGTCCAGCTGCCTCATGGTGTCCAAAGCACATTACTCCCGGCTAATCCAATACCAAGGGCTGTGTTTCCTGTACACCTCTGAACAACAGAAAAAAAAAAAAAAAATGTGATTTCCAGCAGCTTGTTCACAATAATGAAGTTCTACCAGAACAGAACAATTCGATGTTCTTGAGGGCATCATACTGTCTTTGTTATTTTGACCCAATCACTAGTCTTGTGGGACTTTCTCCTTGATTCAGATTTTTGAGATCATGAGATTGATATTCAGCTTTGTGTGACAGAAAGGGAACGGAAACTGGATAAGGTGGGTAGGACTCAGAACCCAGCTCCATCATTAATTGGCTGCTGCTTCCGTAGCTGGTCTGACCTTCACCTTAATTTAAATGTATGCACTGGACTTTGTGAGATTGGAATGGAACAGTGCATGAAAAGTCCCCTGCACAAGATCTGACTGCCCTCTCCAAAAAGAGTAGCCACTTAGTCCACAGACTTTGGGATAACTTCAAGAGAGAAGGACACCATTAAAAACTACATAGAAACCTATCCTGGGTTGTACAGCCTGGGTCAACTAGAGTCAAGTGCCACATGCTTCCAACCTCAGCCTTTATTTTTCCAGGCTACAAAAAGAGAATACACACATTATTGGGTTATTGAGAGCATTACTGCTAATCTACATAAATCACCTAGAACAGGGTAGACAGTCAATAAGCAGCATTATTTTCATGGCTGTGAGCCCAAAGTTCATTTCCTCCCTGGTGCGCCCCTTCTGACATCATAAATAAGGGGGAACGCCTGCTTCCCACAGCTTTACCTCCAAGTAGAACCAATTAATGTCTAAAGAGGAAAGAACAGCCTCGCGACGATGAGAGTCAATCTGAATCATTTCTCCACTCCAGCTGATGAATATAAATGATTTGAAAATTAAAAAGCCATTAGGCTATTAAAAATAGCTTCTAAGAACAATCTGAATATAAATGGTAATACAGGCCATCTGAAAAGTCAGTAACCAGATATAATGGTCAATTTCTCTGATATTATTGTCTAATTAAGCAATTTGACTTTAGTCAAAATTGCATTTAACTGAATCAGTATCATCTAAAAGTGATGTAGAGCTGATTTCTTTCAAGCTAAGGAGAAAAGAAATAAAACTTTAGTACAAAGGAGAACTGATTCTGATTTATGTTTGGTGCACAGAAGATTGGATTTCCAAAGCTCAACTCAAGAGCTTTAGAGAAGCTCAGCAAACGAGCCAGTGTTCGGGGCTCCGTGGTCCAGCTCAGGTGTTATCCTTGGCCAGTGTGTGTGTGTGCCTGGGCACTGCAGAAGTTCCAGTGTCACGGAAGCAGGAGGCTCTGAGCACTTCATTTTCCCATCAATGACTCTCAGGCTTTGGGGAGCTTTGAAAATCCCCAGTGCCCCAACTGCTTCCCAGGCCCACCTACTCAGAGTTGCTCGGAATGACCCCAAGCATTAGAGCTTTGCAATGCACCCTGGGAGGTCTGCATGCAAGGTTGGGAGCTGCTGCTCAGGATCGTTCCTTCTGCACCTGTGGACAGCCTGCAGGTAGTTGAGCAACTCCATAACAATTGGGCCTCATAAATTTGTACCTCGGCGCTCTTACTGTGGCCAGCAGGCTCCCACTAGGTCTACACTGACCCCTAAAGGATCCTAGGGGAACAGAGAAGGGAAGCAGAGAAGATGGGCTGCTTCCAGAAGCCACAACCTGGCCCTGAACCTGGGGCATGACCAGGGATGGGGGAGGGGGGCAAAGCAGCTCCACCAAGGCCCCGGGTGAGCCCCTCCCGAAGCTCACACCCTGTGCAGCTGCACTTCCTCAGGCTGCTCTGTGTGGCCAACAGCATAAGGCAGACCTCAAGCTATGGCCCTTGCAAGGTCCTAAGAGACATGTTGTGGCTTCTGCCCTGCTCTCCTTTGGATCAGTCACTTGACAAAGCCAGCATCATGTCATGAAGGCACTCCAGAGGGGCACACGCTGCTAGGTACCCAGGCCTCTGTCCCACAGACTGCAGGGGCTGAGGCCTCCAGCTAATACAGGTTGAGCCTTCCGAACCCAAAATCTGAAGTGCTCCAGAATCCCGAACTTTCTGAGCATCTACATGACCCCACAACGGAAATTTCAGGCTGGGGATACAGCTCAACAGTAGAAGCACCTGCCTGTCAAGTGCGAAGTCCCAAGTTCAATTCCTTATATTGCAAAAAAGAAGAAGAAAAAAAAAAAAAACATCAGGAACATAATGGAAGTTTCTACTTCGAGTAGTGCTGAGTTACTGTCTAATCTCAGGAATACTAAAAATACAATATAAAATACCTTCAGACTGTGTGTATAGGGTCACGTGTAACCAAAACAAACTGTGCGCTTAGACTCAGAGCCCATACTCCAGATATCCCAGTGTGCTTGCCCACAAAATATTTTGAAATCTGAAAAAAAAATCACAAGTCCGAAACACTCCTGGCCCCAGGCACTTTCCAGGGAGAATTCACGCAGAGGAGGTTCAACCTGGCTCTACTCGAGCACATTTGCAAGTGGATCTGCCACCCCAGTCCAGCCTTTGAATGACGACAGCCCCCACCAATAGCTCCACAGCAGCCTCTTAAGGGACTGCCAGAGCCACCCCACTAAGCTGAGTCCAAAGCTCTGTACCCCGGAACTAGGACATAACACGTGCTTATGATTTCAAACCACAAAGGCTTAGGATGATTTGTTGCCCAGCAATAGATAACTAACATAGCACATAAATCCAAATGCTCACACTAGGTATGGTGGTACATACCTGTAACAGCAGCACTCCAGAGACTGAGGCAGGAGAATTGCCACAAGTTTGGGACCAGCCTAGGTTACAAAGTGGATTCAGCCTGAACTACACAGCAAGACCCTGTCTCAAAAAAAAAAAAATCTACCTGCTCTCTAATGTACCACCCCCAATACTTTCATAGTAGACAAAGGAGTCTCTTCGTTTCTCCTATATTAGAGTGAGGACTTGTGTTTGCTAGACCAGAAAGATTCCCGCATAAGTGAAGAAGGAAAAGGAGGAGGGGAGGGGCCTGGAACCTTATCTTGGGCTGTGGTTAGATGAGGCTCTGACAGTTTGCTGAAGTTACTATCCCAGATCTGGGGGATGGATGCCTGAAATCAGGGTGTCAACAGGACTATGCACCCCGTAAACCTGTCCAGAAGAATCCTTGCTTACTTCTCCCAGCTGCGGGAATTTGAAAGCCATCCTTAGTGCGCTCTGGTTCACTGATGCATCCCTGAATCTGTGTTGCTATTGTGGCCATCTCTTTGCTTATTCTGTTCCCACATCGTCTCTCTGTCTCTCTGTCTCTGTCTCTCTGTCTCTGTCTCTGTCTGTCTCTATGTCTCTCTCTGTCTCTGTCTCTCTGTCTCTCTCTCCCTCTGTCTGTCTCTCTCTCTGTCTCTCTCCCTCTCTCTCTGTCTCTCTCCCTCTCTCTCTCTCTCTCTCTCTTTCTCTCTCTCTCTCTCTCTCTGTTCAGGGTTTGCATTCTCATGCACCTCACCCTCCACCTAGTTTCCCGATATTCGGTCTCAGGAATGTTACAATCTTTCCCACTTGTGCCCAGCCCACGCACTGTAGAGAAGGGGGCAGATCTGTGGGCTGTCTGTCCACATCTACCAAGTCTCTAGGCAAAGACCATTCTGATAAACATACCTGTCCCATCTCTAAGGAGCCCAACTACCTCAACTATTCAGTCTCCCTATCCTGCAGCTCCTCTGGGCTTCTAAACATCAGATTCCCCAAAGCTAATCCTCAACCCTTATCTTCCCTTTCTGTGCACCCCTAGTCTCTCTCATCCATCCCTGTGACCCTGAGCACCACACAGATTCTTGTCAAGTTTGCATGGCTAGTCATTTATCCACCAGGCTTTCATCCCATCATATACCTTGTCATTTCCAAAACAGAACTCTTGATTTCCCCTCCACAGCAGATGCTCTTTGTGGCCTATGCAACAGCTCTGTTCAGTCCCATGCTGGTAAGGGCTCTGATTTTATTTTTTTATCTGTTCTTCCCTCAACTGATTCAGAAATAAATCAGGAGTAGGGAGGCACATCCCTTGCGAGTGACTAACTCATGGAAAGGAACATGACCCAATCCCCACCAATGAGACACAGAAGGCAGGATGCTGGAGCACTCCTGGGAAGTGCTAGAGGCTACAGGAAATAGAGGCTCGTGGGAAACTCTAGAAGCTCCTGAAAAAAGGAGTTCCTCACTGGTCAGTAGAGATGCCCAGGAAGACATGACCATCGTATGAAAATTGTGGTATTTTGCTTACACGTGAGACCTGAAACTTTAGGTCCAAATAGCGTTCAGTTATGGAAAGAAGAAATATTGCTCCTATTATCTGACACTACAAGGTATTTGTGACCAGGTCCAAGAAAAACAGAGTGGAAAGTCAAACACATTTCAGTCTGGCATAACATAATGAAGCTACTACATTGACAGGCATCTCTGGAGCCATGCTGTATTAAGTGAGAGAATAAATTATGGTTTAAATCAAACTGTTTGCAGCCAGCCGCATCCTGTGTGCTACGTCTTCCAAGCCTCCTCCTCCCCACCACATGGTATCAGTGCCTAGCCAGCTCCTCATCTCCAGCAGGAACCGACTTCTACCGGCTGTCTCTGGCCAAGCTGCTTTGCATGCATCTCTTTCTTCTGCATTTCTTTCGTCTCCTAGTTCACGCTATGATTATGGCCTATAGGATCTACTCCAGTAGTTTCCTCACTTGACTCCCTGCTTCCACTCTTTTTAAAACAGTTTTATGAAAAAAGGTAAAGTGAAATCTCAGAACAAAGTAAAACGAGAGTAATAATAATCTATTGCAAGTTGTTATCTTTAAAGTCGTTGCTCAGGGTGCAAGACATGGGCATAAAAGTTTCTCTGATCACTATTTTCATAAACCATCCCCTTAAACCTTCCTCTCTTTTTTTCCAGGACTGGGGATTGAACTCAGGCCCCTGTGCTTGCCAGACAAGCACTTATTCTACTGAGCTACCTCCCTAGCCCAACCTTTCTTTTCAATGAAATAAGAGACACTCATAATGCGTCCTTCTCCCTTCCCCTATTGTCCTTTCTCCTTTCACCCGCCCTGGCTCCTTTTTCCTTTCAAACAATTCCTTTCCATTTCGCAGCATCCGTTGTAACTTTTAGAACTCACTTACTCTTCAGTTTCTCACACTAGGGAGACAAAACGATGTCAGCACGTGTGAGTCTGGTTTACTTCACTTACGAGTATGGTCTCAAGTTGCATTTCTCTCAGCTGTTCTCCACACAGGAGTTGGCAGGAATTTTCTAGAATAAAGACTAAGAAGTTGCTGAGCTTTCAATCCACATGACTCCATTGTGGCCTCCCTGGGCCCAAAAGAACATCTAAGAGCCCTGCTCCAAACAACTTAGTATTTATTTATGTCTTTAAAATTTAGTAACTGGGGCAAGGGAGATAGCTCAGTGGCATAAGCACTTGCCTGGCAAGTGCAAGGTCCTGAGTTCCATCCCTGGTATATATATATACCAGGCTGGCTACAAGCAGTTTGATTTAAACCATAATTTATTCTCTCACTTAATACAGCATGGCTCCAGAGATGCCTGTCAATGTAGTAGCTTCATTATGTTATGCCAGACTGAAATGTGTTTGACTTTCCACTCTGTTTTTCTTGGACCTGGTCACAAATACCTTGTAGTGTCAGATAATAGGAGCAGTATTTCTTCTTTCCATAACTGAACGCTATTTGGACCTAAAGTTTCAGGTCTCATGTGTAACCACAATACATATATATATATATATATATATATATATATATATATATATATATATATATATTTATTTATTTATTTAGTGACCCATTTGAAAAATAATATACTTAAATAGAAAGGAAAATGATTTTTTTTTTTTTTTGGCTTTTTGAGACAGGGTCTCACTATGCAGTTCAGGCTGGCCCTGAGCTCACTTTTGTAGCCCAGGCTGGTCTCGAACCCACACCGACCCTCCTGCCTCAGCCTCCCGAGTGCTGGGATTGCAGGCGTGCGCCACCACGCCCGGCTTGGGAAAATGAATATTTTTCAGTCATTCCTAAGCACAATTACTCGCTACTAGGATGTGTGCCCTCACACCTTGAGATCAGACTGGACCTTTTGACCTTTATTTCCTGTTTCATGTCAGCTCCAGTTTTCATCACAGCAACCGCCTGGTGACAACGGCATATGGCCCCGCTAACCCTACTCACCCACCTCAATCCCTCAGTACATAGTGTGGCCATAATCACACGACTGTAAGGCTGGCTGTGAATTTTTGGATCTTTTCATCAACCCACAACCAAAGAAGATTTTCTTTTTACCAGTTTGGAAAAGAATTCAACAATACTAATTCACAAGCCAAGCCGGGCGTGGTGGCTCACGCCTGTAATCCCAGCACTTGGGAGGCTGAGGCAGGAGGATCGCTGTGAGTTCGAGACCAGCCTGGGCTACAAAAGTGAGCTCAAAGCCAGCCTGAATTGCACAGTGAGACCCTGTCTCAAAAAAGCCAAAAAAAAAATAATAATAATTCACAAGCCAGCAGTAATGTGATGAGGGTTGACCGAGGCAGCAAAATTAACCATCTACACTGATGGAGACAAAATCAGGGCAGAGCAGTCAGCTCTTTGCAGATTCTGCGTCTGCAGATTCAGCCTATCATGGTTCAGAACTAGTGCCAAGAAAAAGCTCATGTCATTAATAAACATAGGCAGACTTTTTATTCTGGTCGTCACTACCTAAACAATGCAATAGAACCACTCCATGCATTGTTTGGGGGATCGCTAGTACTTTAGAGAGAAAAGTATTTGAGAGAATTTCACAGTTTGCGTGCAAGTACTAAGCCATTCGTATGCAGGATTTAAGTGCGGTGGATTTGGGGTACATGCTGGAGAGAGAGGTTCCAGAGCCAATCCTCACAGCTCCAACAGAGAACCCCTGGATCCAGGTTTATGACCAGGAAAAGAGCTAAAAGTCGAGTGAATCTGCACCATGAGCCTAAAGGTGCAAATGAGAAAGATTTTCGCTTATCATTTCTGAGTCCCTTTCCTTGTATATTCTCCAGGACCGCTTTTTTTTCTTTTTTCGCCCTCATGGATGTTACTTTTACAAGGGCTATAAAAATGTACCTTTCCTTCCAGATGGGACAGGAGTACGTTGCCTCTGCCACATGCTTCCTTGCTATCCACGCTCCTCTAGAGGAGCCAGTTTCAGAGCTTATTTAACCTACATGCCAAGTATATGTTCTACTGCTGTGCTCTGAAGTTCCATGCCGTGCTTTTGGTCCACTTTGGGTGCCACATCCACTATGGCTCCTCTACCCAGATGTTGTGTTTGGAACTGGGATGTCCTCCAAAGGGCCTGGGCTTTCGAATTGATTGCCAGCTGGTGGTTTTAGGGACACAACTCGATAGTGAGGACTCTGATATCATGAGTGGATGTCACCACTTGATGGCATTCCCAGAAGTGAATGGAAACTGGGGAGAAACGGACAGGTCATGGGGCCATGAACTTGAGGACGACATCTTGACCCCAACCATTCCTCTCTGCCTCTCTTATACTCGTTCTACTTCTTGCCTGCCACATTTCTTCAGCCATGATGTTCTGCACAAACCCGGAAACAATGACACCAGCTGACCATGCACTGAAACTGAGCCAAAATAACTCGTTCATGCTTTAAATTCTTTTATCTTAGGTATCTTGACACATAAAGATATCTACTGGAACAGAAGTCTGAAGATGGAGCTTCTAGCTCTTCTATTCAAATCTTAGCTCCTCGATTTGACCCAGCAGCCAAGCTCAGTATATGACCCAGCAACCGTGCCCAGTACATGAGTGAGTGAGACCCACGCTGGGCCTGCTGGAAACTCATTCGACTGAGCAACTAGGCCCAGTATGTGAGGCACACCACCGTGGGCCTGCCTGAAACCCACTAGACCCAGCAAGCAGGCCTGCTGTGGGAGTGAGACCACTCTGGGACAGCCAGAAACTCATTTGACCCAGCAATAAAGCCTAGCATGTGAGAGGAACTTCATCCATCACATAGGCCCAGTGTGGAAAACTGCCACAGAATTCCCTGCAGAGAGGCTGGAGGCAAGACCCTCCCACCTGATCCAGGAGCAGAACATCATGCCAGAGTGGTACAGGAGGTTCACCTCCAATGGCTGGGACAGGAAGAAGTGAATCTCAGCAGCCAGACCCAAGCCACATCCAACTGGAAGTTTGAACCTGATAGATGCGGATCTGGTGCTAAGGTAAGAACTCTACCAAAGCTCTACACCAAAGGTCAAAAGGCAGGGTTATACAAAATTACAAAGAGCAGGAGCAAAATGAGCTCTCAGGCCCTGAGCCCACCTAGAACAAATGCAGGAGACAAAAGCATAGAAGAAATTGGAAATCACAAACCTGAAATCTCTGAAATAATAGCATCCGAAGTAAAGAAACAATTGCAGAAAGACAGAGAGGAAATAACATCAGAAATAATTTCTGAAGTAAAAAAAAAAAAAAAAAGAAATAACGCCTATAATAAAAGAAGTACTAAGTGCTTCTAAAGAAGACACTAATAAAAATAGAGGAAACTAGGAAAATGATGGAATCCTTGGATGAGCAAATTAGGAAAGTAACAGAATTTATCAAGCAGATTCAAAGTGCTATACAGGAACTTGAACCCTCAATCACAAGCTGGTAAAAACATTTCAATGAAAGTGAAAATAAACTTTCAGACCTTAAAGACATCATTGTAGCTAATGAAGAGGTAAGAAAAGATCTCTTAAAAAACAACTAGGATGCAAGAAAAATAATTCAACACCTGCAAGATGATGCAAAGATGAACAGTATAAAACTAATAGGCATCAATGAGAAAGAAGGAATCTGTACAAATAATATAAAGTATACGGGCAGATGTAATAACAAAGAACTTCCCAAATATGGGAAAATAATTTGAAATTCAGGTAACTGAAGCATATAGAACTCCAAATAACATCAACCTAATCAAAACCACACCCAGACATATGATAATCAAAATTCCAGAAATTCAGCACAGGAGCAGTATACTAAAAGCAGCTAGAGAAAAGAAACAGATCACATGTAAAGGAAAACCCATTAGAATAACGGCAGATTTCTCTTTACAAACCATCGAATCAAGAAGAGCACGGAGCAAAGTACTTCAAGTCTTACGAGAAAACAAATTCCAGCCCAGACTGATATAGCCTGCACGACTCTCTTTCAAGTTCAATGGAGAAGTGAAATAGTTCCATGACAAAGAACAACTAAAGAATTTCATGATGACAAAGTCAACCCTGCACAGTTTACTAAAAGATATGCTACAGAGGGATCAATATGACCACATCTCCGTGAGAGAGAACGGTAAGAACCTGCCAAATAGGGCAAACAATTAAACACAGAAGAAAAAAAGGTATACAAAAACAGTCTTCCAACTACTCTTTTACATACAGCAGCAGAATATGTTCATGAACATATTCTACAAATGGACTTCTCCTGCACCCTATGGGTCATAATTCTGTCAGGCTCTACAGGGTAGATATCAAGGAAATAGCAGTAGCTCAGTCCCACAAGTGACACCTCACCACCAGTAAGCAGCATGAACAGTATCCATGTACACAACATACTAGAACTTTGTGTGATATCCTGTCCCCAAACTGTTAGAAGTTCTGGTCATATAATTAACATTCCAGTATTTGTGTTATGTTTTATTCTTAGTAATTCTTTGCCACCATGGAAACTTTTTCTTAGTTGATGTCTTTGTATATAGTAACCTAGTCAAATACTATGTGAGTACTCAATTGATGACAGATTCATACATATGATATACAACATTCTGGCCTCTAAGTTGTAATCATGATTTGATTTGAATTTTGGAATATTGTTTTGAAATATTTAATTTTAATTAAGTAATATTTAATTAATTTCCTGAATATTGTTTAATTATTCTTTTTGTTTGATTTTTGCTGTATCTTTAATTTACAATCTACTTATAAGATATGGTATGATATTTTCTCCTAGTATTAGAAACTTTAAAAAGAAAAAAATATATATATATACATATATATATGTATACACAAGAGAGTTAGGATAGATATATAGCTACTTTGTCTTAGTTCATTGAGAATAAAAGTTTGTACTAATATTGTTTAGACATGATATCAGATCTGCATCTTGTCCTCTGAATAACTACTATGAAGACAACAATATACATGGTATTAATTATTGTAACCAACCTACTAACTTGTTTTGAAACTTTCTTTGCTGTTTTATCCTTTTTTTCTCATTAAAATGAATAAAAACTTTTTTTAAAATCTTAGCTCCTAGAAGACAAAGGTTGTTTCTTAAGACTTCTTTACTGGTGCATGTTTTTTCTGTGACCACCCCAAGAAAATATGTGCTACAAATACTAAATACTTCTTGCCTGACCCCTAAGTCCAGACTAAACACTGGCCTCAAGGGATGCCACATTCGATTCTTTGCCTTCTCCACTCTTTTGTGGGCAGTGGCTGCATTCCATGTTTTCCCAAGTGATTAGACCAATAGAGGATCATGGCCACACAGAGCTACCACAATTCCCACTGGATTCCTGTGTGTAGAATGGACAAATAGATGAACAGGTGAACTCAGCAAGTTGAAGTGAGAGTCATATGGAATTTAATTTTTAAATATTCCTATTCCAGCAAATATGATCGAGTAGTGCTCTTTTCTTCAAATATGATTTTTCATTACTCTTTGACACAGAACACAAAACTATTTTGTCTACATCCATCATGTGTTCAAAATTCATGGTATTTACAGGAGCTCTTGACTATAAACTTTCAACATACACTTATCAAACTCCTCCCTCATTTGGATCTGAATTTGTGTAAAGAAGGAGAAAGAATTCTGGATTTTTGTTTTCATTTTTTTAGCTTGCCTTTGTTGACAACACCAACAATTTCAAAAGCAATCAGGATGACAGTTCTCACTCCCTGCCTCTCTGTTTCTCTGTCTCTGTCTCTGATTCTCTGTCTGTCTCTCTCTCTCTCTCCCTCTCTCTCTCTCTCTCTCTCTGTTTCTCTCTCCCCCTCTATCTCTCTCTGCCTCTATTTTGCTTTCTCTCCCTCTTCCCTCTCTGTTTCTCTTTCTCTCTCCTCTGTCTCTTTCTGTCTCTCTGTCTCTATCTCCCTCTCTGACACACACACACACTCATGCCCCTACCAGACATCCATCTCTCAACCTCTTACATCCCATTGAAATCCCTGAACATCTATGAGAATTTATGAAAGCTTTCCTGTGGGTAACAGATCTCTGAGGTCCTCTCTGAAGTCACCCCAAACCAGTTGAAATACTTCAGGCTGAAAGCTGCCTATTGCCTTAGTTGAGTGCAGGACTTTATATATCTTAAAGGCCTTTATTGTTCCAAAGTGTTGCCCATACAACCTCTGGACATAGGGTGGGCCCAAACCCTGGTAGACACCATTAGGACCTGACAGTGAAAACATACCAACAGTTTCATCATCCCAACAAACTGTTTCTGCATACTCAGACGTGCAGCCATATCTCCGTGATGGTTAATCTTGGTTGTCAGCTTGACTGGATTAAGAGATGCCTAGCAGATGTGTAAAGCGCATTTCAGCGAGTATCCATGGGATGGTTCCAGAGATGATTGGCATATAGACCAGCCAACTGAAGGACTAGAAAAGCTTCCTTGATAGTACTATCATCCAGTGCTATCCAATAAGCTTGCAGCCCACATGGAGGGACAGGGAAGTAGAAAGTCAGCCTGCATTCTGCTTGAGTGGGTCTGCCTCCTGCTGCTGCCACCACTTGTACTTACCAGTTTTTTCAGCTTTTTTTTGCACAACTGGGGACTGAACCCAGGCCCCCTTGGGCTTGCCAGGCAAGCACTTATTCTACTAATCTATCTCCCAGCCCCCTTTTCAGCCTTGCAATGTAGATTCACACCACCAGCTCTTCAGGGAGCTTCTGGGCCTCAGCTCTGGACCAGAACCACATTCCCAGTCTCTTGTTCTGTGGCTTCCAGTTTCTTGGACTGAGCAGCTACCAAAGCCCCCAGCTTGGTCAAGCTACAGAAGGCCATTACAGACTCCCCCACCTTTGGTCCTACAAGCATTCCCTTTATATGCTATTTATATATTCGATCAATTCTGTTCCTCTACAGAACCCTAAGCAATATAATCTCAGCCTGTATCTGCCAAATATGCCCTCTTGTAACATCAGCAAAAAGGCTAGAAAGGTTATTGGTTGCCACAACTTATCAAGGATTTATTCTGAGCCAAGCAATGCACTGACATATAAAGAGCCTAAGCCAGTGCCCACACACAAGGAATGTCACTCAAAGAACAGGATAATCCCCTGACGAGTCTGTAGACAGGACTGTCGAGCCCATTCATTCTGTCAGCCGGCCCCTGGCTCTATAGTGGCTCTGTCCTCTGCTTGTTGTTGGCTCTGGAAGCCTTAAATGTCTGGGGTCCAGCATCCATTCACCATCTTGGCTAAAGCACAAGACTTGAAAGAGTGGGAGAGACTAGGAAGCCTCCCTTGTTAACCAAAAAAAAAAAAAAAAAAAACATGGAAATCTAAAGAAAAGCCAAAAAATTACACTAATCAGGTTCAGATCTTCCTTACTGGAGATGTAAACAGTGAGGTCCAATCCATGCAGAGTCCCTGTGAGAAAAAACTTGAGTGTGATGTGGGTGTCTCCACCGTAAATAACATGTCCCAAGGTCCCCAAAGACTTTGGGACCACAGAACCACAGACAGAGCCACACCAAAGACTTGGAGATCACGGGACAACAGACAGAACCACACCAAATACTTGGAGTGCCACAAATGGTTACATTGACCCCCAAAAAGGACCCTCCCTGCCCCCAGGCTCCCATGGTTTCTCCTCCTCCCCTCTGCACCCCAAGTTTCCCATTCCTCTTCTGCCATAGGCGGACATCATTGTACCTACTCTGCTTGCCAGAAAGAGGGCAGTGTTGGAGCCCTAGGAGAGGAAACAGGAAGGAAAGGAAGGTCCTCTGCAGTTGAGCATCTCAGTTGAACACCTGAAAAATGATCAGATGAGTTTCTGCCATAGAATGTTTTAACCTTTTTATTAAACAAATTCTCCAGAGAAACAGTTAATAAGAGGGAGGAGAAAAAGGGAGGGAAGGAAGAAAGAGATGAATGGGAGAATAGATGCACAGATAGAAGATGATAAAAAGATACATAGATAATTGGTAGACATATAGACAATTGATAAATTATAGATAGATAGATAGATGATAGATAGATAGATAGATGATAAATAGATAGATAGATAGATAGATGATAGATAGATAGATAGATAGATAGATAGATAGATAGATAGATAGATAGATAGATAGACAGATAGATAGACAGACAGAGAATTAGGAGAAATGAATGGACTATGTGATTGTGATGCTGGAGGATGTGCTTCCATCAACAAGCCATCTGCAATCTGAAGAAGCGAAGAAGCCAGTTGTATAACTCAGTGAAAGTCTGAAGGCGTCAGAACCATGGAGTTGACAGCCTCACCTCTGAGCTCAGAGTTACAAAGGGTTATAAGTTCCAGAATTCAAAGCCTGTGGAAGTTGGAGTTCTAATGTCTAAGGACAGGAGAAAAATGAGTGTCCCTTCCCTGAAACACAGAGTAAATTTGCTTTTCCTTTGCTCATCTATCAGGGGTCTGCAGCTCATTGGATAGGGTCTAGCCACAGCGGATGAGAGCAGAGTTCCTTCCTCCTTCCACTGATCCCAGTGCAGCAGCCCAGGAAGATCTCACAGACACACCCAGCAACAATGCCCTGTCCGAGCACCCTTCGACACCATCGTGTCAACACGACAACAAATCTTCTTCCTACTGCCACAGCCTTGGCTGGGGCAAGGGGTGCTCTCGAGGCTGAGCACAAGGACTCAGTGAACCTTCAGAAACAGACCAGAGAAGTAAACTTCAACAGAGCTTGGCTTCCTCTATGTTCTCGCTTGTTGCCAGTCGACCTTTTCTGCTTCCCGGTGCCTCCTTGGGGCTCGAAACACAAGATGCCATCACAGTCCAGGCAGCTCTAGCCAAGAACCAGCCCCCAGATTTGCATTAGTTTCACACAATTGTCATAAATTCCCCCAAACTGGTAATTTAAAACAAAAATGTATTGTCTCAGGGCTCTGGAGAGAGGTGTTCACAACGTAGGCATCGGCTCTCGGTGGTGTTACTATGGTGTTCAGTAGGCTCTTTTTGGAAAATCTATGTGTCTGAGTTACTTTTCTCTCATTTCTGGGACAAACACCTGACACATAAAACAAAGGAAGGAAAGATTTATTTAGCTCACAGTTACTGGAGGTCTCAGTCCATACCCAGCTGGCTCCAAGGCTGAGTGGCACATGGCAGAGGGCCGTAGTTCATGGCAGCGGCAAAGAGCAGAGAGCAAAGGGAGCAGAAACAACAGTGGCAACAGAGAACAAGTATCTCTCCTTATATTGCCTTCCGGCTGCCTGCCTCAGGCTGAGCGTAGCACTCACACCTATAATCCCAGCAGTACTCACATCCATAATCCCAGTCTTAATCATGGATTAATCCCAAACTCTAGAACCATGACCTGCGAATGTACAAGGCTTTGGGGGGACAATTAGACACAAATCATAATACTATGCCCCTGTAATTCTCCTTTAGATCTTAATCTAGCTCAAGTAGTTTCCCATTATTTGCAACCAAAGAGACCTAAAATAAAATAAATAAATAAATAAAATAAAAAAGCTTAACAGCTACAAAATAAAACAAAACCAGCCCTGGTGGGTCAGCATTGTATGTGTTATCTCCAAGACTTGGGGAGGTGGTATGTGAGCCCTACCAGTCTACAGTGCACAGTGAATCCTTCTATCTGATGGTGTAGATGGCTTCGTGATTCACAGCGTGTCCAGGAGTTGTCTGACGGAGGAAGCCTTCCACGGAAAAAGGACCGCAGATTCCTGCCTTGCTGCCAGATTTATCCTGAACTGATTCACACTAGGGAGATTTTTAACCCTCTGGGGCTGAAAAAACTACCAGCATGGAAGCAGCAGCACTGCCCACCTGCCATACTCAGTTGAGACAGGCATTCAGAGCTTGAGCCCTCCCCCGACTGCCTGCGCACAAGAGGAAGCCCCCAACTCTCTGCCAGTTGAGACCACATCTATTGATCCCAAAGCAAATGGACTTCTTTGTTGATGCACTGCACTTCAGACATGAGCACTGAAAAAACACTCCCTCCTAATCACAAGAGCGGTGTCCAAGATACACAAATATTTGCTTTGTTCCTCTGCACTTCACCAGTTAAGCCAAGGTGTAGAACACAGTGGCATTACAGCAGTTGAATGAGTAAACTGCATCGCAGAGGGAGCATGGGGGTGGGAGACAGGTCTCACCATGTGGAGATAGGTCCTTGCTTTCTATGCCAGGATGGCCTAACGCAGGATGTGTCTTTAATGTCAATACATCTTCTGATCTGATTGGCTCTTGAAAAAAGTGGTCCATAAATTAGCAACCTTATATCGGCCTGCGCTGAACCCCATCAATCCATGGCATCCTGTTCTCCAGGTCTTTCTCTCCCTGATTTCCTGCGTCTCCCATTCTCTCTTCTCTGCTTTTCTGTTTTCCTCCGGCTTCATCTTCATTTAGAGGTCTAACGGGAAGGCAGCTTCCTGCCCCACAAAAATAGGAGAAAGGAAAACAATGACAGCCCTATCCATCTGCTGGCAAGGTTAAGGGAGAGGGAGGAAAAAAAGAACCGTGTGATTTACTTCCATCCTGGGTCGGCCTCCCTGCTGACAGTCCTCTGGCCCCAGGCCAGGGAGTGCTGTGTCCCCATAGCGCTGAGCCAGGAGGAATGGGGGAGATTAAGAGTGCAGCCTGAGATGGAGCTGCTCCAGCGGGCTGAAGACTCTCATTAGTGTCAGGCTGCAGGAAGATGATTCAGTCTCCTCATGTGCACAGCCATGAATCTCAACAGATGCCATCTAGAGCCGGGCAGAGGAAGCCTTTCAGGAAATGACTGCGACCTGCAATTAGACACCTCTCCAGCAGCACCGTCAAGAACTCTTCATGTGGCCAAGTGGTCTCCATGCATTCACTGGCCCTTCTCTGTGCCGGATTTGAGGGCTCTAGAAGTGGACAAGAGTATCCTTGGGGATGCTTCGGATTGCAGAAATGTCTGACAGACAAGGTCCCAAAGTGGAGGGACAGCACAGGCAGGACACATCCTCCCTTCAAAGGATTGTATCAGAGGCTCTTGGCAGTGGAGCGGGCGATGAAGGGAAGACAGGTTTCTAGGCTGTTTAGCATGAGAAGATCAGGAGGAAAGCGCATGACACAGTGTGCTGGAAGCAGAGTGAGAGGACCAGAGCATCTCACCTGACCCATGAGCCTGAAATAGATGGGTCTGGAAGCCAGTGGAGCCACACCATGCATCTTTACAATACCTAGCCCTCTGGGCTTTAATTAATTGTCTTTGTCTTGGTTTATTTCATCTAGGAGTCATGGGAGCAAGGAAAAAAGAATGACGAAATTAAGGCCTATCTGGTAAGGGACACCGGTGCTCGCAATGCCTCTGTTGGTGGCCCCATGGCCCGTGTGAGAGGAGGGCTTGTCGGGCAGGAGCTTGAGAACAGAGAGAAAGCTCTAAAGATAGGGGCACACATTGGCTATGCCTGGGGACCCTCCAGGTAGAGGGACAATGACAATGAAAACACAGGACCAGGAAGGAGAATGTAAAGGGGCCGACGATCATACAGGCCTGACTTGGTAGGCCAAGCCCTCAAGCTTGGCCATGGAGGGATTAAAGAGGTGCAAGGACGACGACACCAGCCAGGGCACAGCGACCTTGGGCAGGCGGTCGCTGCTCAGAACGGCTGGAGTCTCCACTAGGGAGCCCTTCCACCCGTTCACAGATGGTGGAAACGGCAGCAAGGCCTCCATCACTTGGAGAGCTCAGTGAGTCACACCAAGATGCTATAGACTCAGCTGGATACAGGTAGCATCACCTCGAGAGACGTGCCCAGGCAGGAGGCTTATCTGGTCCTTAGCAATGGCATTAGCAATGTCTTCAGAAGGGCTATGTCAGCGAAAAGCAGTAGTCAGTAAGAGCCAAGATGACCTTGTTCACCCCACTGTCCACTGAGAGAAATCTTCAAGGGTGTACCCAGTGGTGGCAAGTGGAGAGCTGTATGTATCATTAAAGGTGTCAAAAGGTTCTCCATCACTGCTATGGCTGATGAGGAGAAGTGGGCTGGGGGTGTTGTCTTCCCCCACTGAGCTGGCTGCACTGGCAGTTGTGCTCTAATGGTGGTCACCATGGGGACGGCCTTCACAAATCTGTCATCAGGAGGTGGCCTTCTGTTTGGGTCGGTTCACAATTTTTTAATCTCAACAGAAAACCAAGCCCCACCTGGCTGAAGTGGAAAAGGGGATTCATAGCCCAAATGGTGATCACGAGTGGTTTCATAGGAGTCACGTGTCATTACGCTGAGCACCAGAGACAGAAGGGAGCACAGCTCCAGCCCTGGCCGGTCGTGGCCCCTGCTTATTTTCTCTCTCCATTGCTGTGCCCATGGCAGATATCTCTAATGGATCCCTGCACTCACCGTGCTGAGCTCAGCCTGGTCCTCTGCGCTTGCTCTCACACCGTGTTCCAGAAAAGCACTGCCCATTGATTGCAGCTGGCTCAGGAGAGAAGCCAGTGAGTCATGAATTTGCATGATCAAAATCTAAAAGGTCTCTGAAATGTGTCATGTGTTTGGAGGGTGACTGCACCATGCAAACCCTAGTGCTGCCAGGCTGTCTGCAGTCTGGGTGGTCATTAGCGCCATGACCTGGAAACGTATTTTCTTGTCCTTGGTTCTCTCTCTCTCTCTCTCTCTCTCTCTCTCTCTCTCTCTCTCTCTCTCTCTCTCTGTTGCGCTCTCTCTCTCTCTCACTGTCTTTCTCTCTGTGTATCTCTCTCTGTCTCTGTCTCTCTCTGTCTCTGACTGTCTCTCTCTGTCTCGCTCTCTCTCACTGTCTCTCTCTGTATGTATCTCTCTGTCTCTTTCTCTCTCTGTCTCTACTGTCTCTCTGTCTCTTGTGGTCTCTCTCTGTGTCTCTCTCTGTCTCTCTGTCTCTCTCTATCTCTCTCTATCTCTGTCTCTCTCTGTGTCTCTGTCTCTGTCTGTCTCTCCCTCTCCTCTCCCTCCCTCATTCTCTCCCTCTCTCCCCACTCTCTCTATCCTTCTCCTCCCTCTCCCTCCCCCTCCCTCTTCTCTCTTCTGCCTGAGAGCCAGCAAACCATGAAACAAATCAACCTTTCTTCCTTTAAGTTATAGGCATTGAGAATGTTTTGTTATACGGGTCTTGCTTCTACTTGCCCTTGACCACCCAGCAAGAAAAAAAAAAAATCCTTAATTACAATGCATGGAACGCAGAGCTAGATTGGTGAGATGAGCTTTAGGAGGCTTAGATTCAATAGCCTCCAACGTCACAAGCTTCACTGGTGGCACACTGCAATTGCAAAACCTTTGATTGTATATGTATCTGCTTCCTCTTAGT
>PVJA010035064.1:0-22061 GCA_004027025.1 Myocastor coypus
TTTTTTTTTTTTTATTTTTTTTTTTTTTTTTTTTTTTTTTTTTTTTTTTTTTTTTTTTTTTTTTTTTTTTTTTTGCAGTACCAGGGATTGAACTCAGGACCTTGAGCTTGCCAGGCAAGCACTATTCCACTGAGTTATCTCCCTGGCCCCTTGCTATTACCTTGTGCTCTATGTGTTTTATAGTTTTCAATATTGATGTTTATGTCTTCAATCCATTTGAAGTTTACTTTTACATGTACTGTGGGATAGCGGTCACTACTCATTTGACCTGGCCTCTCCTTTTAAATTTTGTTTTGTTTTCATGTATTTGGTACAAGGTCTCACTACACAGCTTAGTGCACCTGCGGGTGGGGCTGGTGTGGCCTGTGATGCCAGGGATTTAACCCTGGTCTCCACAAGCAGGCGCAGAGTCCACTGAACTATCTCGCAGTCCCTGACCTGACCTCTTGAGGGGAACAACCTGCTGATAACCTTACTGTTCCCAGGAGAAGACTTTCCTGGTCCTTCTCTCTCACAGTTCCCCAGACACTTCCTCCTCAGCCTTTTCTTGGCTTCATACTCCCTGGTTCTGTGTCCACACACTCAGTTCCAAGTTTCTTGTAATTGAATGATTTCCTTTTCCCAGGCCATGCACAGAACCTGACCTCATAACAGGCTGAGATCCCCCAGCTGCCAGATTTTTCCCAAGCATTTCATGGGAATCATCTAGAGATGCCTTCTTCCTATCTAATCAAGGGGCAAACCCTGTGGTTTTTAAATATATACTTCAATTTATGAGAGATCTGAACTAAATCTTACCAAAACAATCTGTAAGCCATTTCATGTTCAGGCCATTTCCTTCATCACCTCAGACAGTTGAAGTTAGTTGGTATTCATATTAGAATGGAATGTCACCTAAGGTTCACCATATAAGATACAAATATGAAAAAAAAAAATTAACATTACTGTAAAAGATGCATTGCCACTGATGCCTTTGAAATACTTGATGTGACTTCAAACACACCTATCTATCCCTTTGTTCTTACCATCTTCTGAAGTAGTTCTAGAGGTTCTTTTTTGTCTTTAGTTGTGCTGTCCTGGCTGCTTTGATGTTCTGGGTGGATTAAAAATAGGTACCTTTCAAAGTGTTGATTGGTTGGTTTTCTGAGACAAGGTCTTGTAGTGTAGTTCGGGCTCACTGTCTATTTCAGCCTGGCTTCAAATTCATGTAATCCTTATGCCTCAGCCATCTGAGAGCTGAGACTGAAGGCATATGCCTTCATACCCAACCTTCACAGTCATTTTCACTTTAGGAAAGAGCCAAAGAAGGCTGATGAATTGGGTAGGTGAAGATACACCCTAGTTTGCAGGTAGAAATTGCAGTAAATGTTTTGAGTCACTTTAGGTTTAGTACATCAAGAAAGCCATGAAAAGACACTCAAGCAAGAGGACTTCTAGATTTTTTTTTTTTTTTTTTTTTTTGAGGACTTCTAGAATTGCTTCTTCTGAAAATAATGAACAATCAGATAAATGTGCTTAAAGTGAAGGGGAATATTCTGAGGGAGGATTAATGGCACTGTATCTTGACTGTAATAAATTTTTATTGAAACATTCACCATATTTTTTATCATACCCCATACATAAGGATGTTAAAAAAAAAAACTAACTTGTTAAAAAGTTTAAAGACTGGGCATGGTGGCATGTGCCTATAACCCAGCACTTGGGAGGCTAAAAACAGGAGAATCAGTACGAGTCCAATCTAAATAGTGAGATCCTATAGACCCTATACTAAATACATACCAAAAAAAAAATCAATTAAAACATATAATAAAGAAGATTTTGTTCAGGACCATCTTGTTGGATATAGGGACAACAGCAGTCAGATCTCTGGGTGAAGGAGAGATTGGGCTCAACTCCGAACTTACGTGGGCAGTTGGGGATTTATACCCAAGAACAAATAGTGCCTGCAAAGTGACTATGAGTAATCACCAAGAGTCACAGGGATTCTCGAGAAAACAACCTAACAAGGATCTTGCTGAAGCCAGGCCAAGGGGCTAGCAGCTATCAGCTCACCTGGGTGTGAGGAACCTGGTCAGAACTCCCCCAGTTTCTGATTAGGAGCATTCATTACTAAAATTGGATGCTCCCAGGAAGTGTACAAAAGGTGTGCTCTTGGGTGTGTTCATAGCAGGAAGTGGGAGTCAGGGAGCATGATGATTATGGGACACAGCAAGAGGTGGCACAGGTGGCTCAAGGACTTGGTCATGGTGACTTGGGATACTGCGTCTGCCCTGCCAGTGCAGTGGCTACCAGATGGTGAATCCTTATGGATGTGACTTACATAGTGTGACAGAATATAGGTTTGTGACATAAACTTAATAGAGAATCTTACCTAATTATAAACTTCTAACACATGTATATTCACAATATACTATAATGTAATTAGAAGTAGTTTTAGAGTCTGGAATGCCCTGTCTATTATTATTGGCTTAGCCAGCCAGGAAAACCTACTCAAAAGAATGTGAAAATCTTTTGCTAATCATTCTTCTAGGAGCTATATAGTTTTAGCTTTTTTTCTTTTTTCTTTATGCATTTGGTTATAAAGTCTCACTATGCTGCTTGGACCCTCCTGTTTTGCTCCTCCTCCTCAGCACTGGGATTACAGGCATGCACCACCATGCCCAGACTCCATGGCTGGCTCAGTGCACCTGGGGGCAGGGCTGGCACAGCATGTGGTGCTGCGGATCAAACCCCAGTCCTTGCGCTTGCCTAAGCAAGCGCTTAGTCCACTGAGCTATCTTACCAGCCTTTTAGCTTTTAATTTCTTTTGTACGATGAGGAGTGTATTGGTCAGGGTTTTACTTAGAGGAACAGAATAGATATAATATAAGGAATGGATATTAACACCAGATATACAATCTATAAGAAATTGTAAGATTGGCTTACAATAGCCACAGAGTCAGATGAGGAAGCGCGCACAGGGCGTCTGCACACTCCGGACTGAAGAATTCAATCCTGAGGCCTGGACTTCACTGCAGCATTCCGTGTCTTTGTCAGCTGATGGGTCTGCAATGAAAGACTGAAGTGTCTGTAGATGGACACTGAAGAGTCTGCAGTGGACAGCGAAAGATCTAAGCTGGAGGCTGAAGAGTCTGCGCTGCAAGCCAGACGATGAAGTCCAGTCTGAATGCAAAGACCGAAGCTTCTTCGACGAAGTGAAGTGTTGACTCCTCCTTCAGCCCTTTAAAAAGTCTTCTTGTGCTCAGTCATTCTGACGTGGGCTCATTGCGCCCTAGGGTGGAACCAATCATACCCCAGGATGGGCCCTTGATCCCGTTCTAGGGAGAAATCCAATCATATCCTAGGCAGGCCCTGGTGACACTCCAGGGAAGAACCAATTGTACTCCAGAGTGGGGCTTGCACCAACAGGGAACCCGGCTGCTGAGTCATTCAGCCAAGTTGACACATTGTATCAACCACTACAAGGAGTCACATTAAGAGTCTTTCTTGGTTGGAGGTGGAATACTGAGGATTGAACCTAGGGTGTTTGCAGGACGCAACGTTCCCCATCCTTCTCAGTTTTTATTCTGACACAGGGTCTTGCTGATTTGTCCAGGCCAGGATCAGACCTTCAATACTGCCTCAGCCTTCCAGAATGCTGGAGCTACAAGCATGTGCCCTCATGGAAGACTGAGTCTTTTCCCACATGTTGATCTCGATGTCATAGCATCATTTGTTGAAAAAAATAATTTCTCCCTTGACACCTTGGTGCCTTTGTCAAAAACCCACTTACTGCATGACTGGAGACCTCTTCCTGAGCTCTGTTCTGTGGTGTCAATCTCTCTGCCAAACCACACATCAGCTCCCCACTGCCTCCATTATACTAAATCTTGAAATCACAGTGAGTCTTCCAAGTTCTCTCTCTCTCTCTCTCTCTCTCTCTCTCTCTCTCTCTCTCTCTTATTTTAGGGAAGGGTCTGCAAGGTGTTCAGGGTCTCATTACTAGATCAGACTTATAGTGATCCTCCTGTTCACAGCCTTCTAAGAGCTGGGATGACAGGTGTGCATCCCAGATTGGTTTTTTTTTTTTTTGAAACAGTTTTGACTATTTCAGATTTTATCACATTTCTGTATAATATTTTAGAAAAAGCTTGTTAATCTACAGGTTTTAGAAAAAGCTTGCTGAGACTTTGTTAAAATGACACTGAATGTATAACTGTACTTACAGAGAACTGATAATCTTAGTACTGTTAAATCCCACAATGTACTAACTTAATTACCTCTTTATTTTTATGATTTTACTTTGCAGTGTTTTGAAGTATTTGGTGTAGAATCTTGCACATCTAAAAATATTTGTTTTTAAATTTTTTAAGAGTTTTTTCAGGCTACAGTTTATTTTCTGTTTTTTTGCTACTTTAATACCTTGTGTTCTGGAACTTTCTCAATACAATTATTGTAATAGTTTCATAGGTTCCCCAGTATTTCCTATGTGAAATACATTACCTTTGTGTGTCTGTTACTTTTCTCCCATTGCTGGGACAAATACTCAACACCCAAGTTTGGGGAAGGAAAAGTTTATTTAGCTCCCATTTAGTGAACATTTCAGTCCATACTCCCATGGCTCCAAGGCAGAGTGGCTCATGGCAGAGGGCAGCTGTTCACAGCAATGGAAAACAGCAAGAGCAAAAGGGAGGAGCAGTGGTAACAGTGACTACAGATAGCAAGTCTGTCTCCCTTTTGTTGCACTCAGGCTATCTTTCTGGGGGAAGAGGGTAAGATAGTCCTCACACCCATAATCCCAGCAGTACTCATAGCCAAGAGTGTGTAGTGCTCACTCCCATAATCCCAGCAGTACTCACGACCATAATTCCAGCCAGCATTGGATCGTGAATTAATCACAAAGTCTACAAGTCTACCCCATGACTGTAGGAGGCTTTGGGGGGACAACTAGACACAGACCATAATACTTTGTATAGGTGTTTTACTTGTTCCTCTCCAATCTTTTGCCTTTTATCTATAACTTTCAGATAGGCAGATTACTTAAGTGGTATATAAAAAACATCAGCAAATATTTTGAAG
The DNA here is from genome assembly GCA_004027025.1 of Myocastor coypus. NCBI lineage: Eukaryota > Metazoa > Chordata > Mammalia > Rodentia > Myocastoridae > Myocastor > Myocastor coypus. Next base: position 5,059 of record PVJA010035064.1, read on the forward strand.
TTGCACTCTTCTAAACTAGCACTATTTGGCCAGTGAGATAGCCCAGTGGGCTAACCACCTGCCTACGCAAGCACAGGGACCCAGGTTTAGTCCCTGCACCACATCCAGTGCCAGCCCCTATCCCTGGTGGCTGAGCTGGCCACCCACTTTGAGCATGGTGGTGCACGCCTTCAATCCCGGCCCTGGGGAGTTGAGACAGAAGGATCACTAGGAGTTTGAACTGCATAGTGAAACCCTGTGCCAAATACATTAAAATAATTTTTTAATTAAAAATCCGCTAGCATTATTAAAATGAAAAGGCAAGCTTCAGGTGAGAAGAAACGTAACATTTATACATGTTTGTGTAGTTTTTATGGAGAGTTTGTGTCAATTATAGAGAAAGCTGCATATTTATTTATTTATTTATTTGGTCTTTTTGAGACAGAGTCTTGCTGTGCAGTTCAGGCTGGCCTTGAGCTCACTTTTGTGGCCCAAGCTGGTCTCGAACTCACACTGATCCTCCTGCCTCAGCCTCCCAAGTGCTGGAATTACAGGTGTGCACCCCCACGCCTGGCAAGAAGGCTGCAATTTAATAATGCAAGATTTATATAGATAACAGACTGGAATATACTTCCTTCAAAAGCTCACCTACCCTTCTTCCTGTAGGAGAAGATCATCATAGGACTGGCCTATGACTGTGTGGACAAGATGGTTTACTGGACAGACATCACTGAGCCCTGTATCGGGAGAGCTAGCCTGCATGGCGGAGAGCCAGCCACCATCGTCCAGCATGGTAGGCAGCCAGCTCCCATCCTTTTTTGGACCTATTTGTAGCAGGTTATGTGGCTCCTGGTAGGGGTAGAAGGTGGAATATATGGACGCTCACCAGGTGTGGGGGCTTGTGAGAGGCTGGACCTCTGTCCCCAAACACTGTCTGTCCATGTCCTTTGAAGCATCCCTCAAGAGTCTACTGTGAGCCCAGGGACACTGTAGCTGAAGTTTGTTGCTAGATCAGGGGATAAAATCAAATCAGGACAAATGTCCGTGCCTTTCCTAATAGCACCTGCAGCCTGCTATCTTGAGCCATAACAGTGAAGCTGGCTGTCTGGATTAGTGTATGTCTCTGGCTGCTGAGCCTGGTGTGACCACCTTACTGTATATTCCATGAAGAGTTTCTCAGTGGCGACAGGCAGATGAGTCAAAAGTCGGGGAGGTCGCAAGTCATTTGGCAAACTTACCTTGAGGGTTGAGTCTAGTCCTAGATGGCAGTCGAGTGAAAGGGTTGTCATTGGGTTAGGGAAGCGTCTTTTCTCTATCTCACTGAGTGCTTGCATTGCCTTAGCCAAAGAAAGCCGTATGAGCCCGGGATTTTGTGCATCGTTTTAAAGTCTGTATTCAATAAATCAAGTCCATTTCATATGGGTGTGTTAGATCAAGGCCCACTGTAGCAAATATCCTAGGCCCTGTAAAAATCTTCCTGTGCCATCAAGAATTATATCTTAAGTCGTGACTCATCCACTGACCCAGGAATATTTTTGCTCAGATTTGTCATGCTGACCCTCATTGTATAAAATCTTGCTTCAAATCAGAGATTTATCTTTCAAGTATATAAGCTTCATTTTGTGTATCTTTGTGAAACTTCACATTTCCCGGTTTCATGCTTCTAGTAGTAGATACTCCGCAAGAGTCTTTGTGCTGGAAGGATGCCCAGTAGCGCTTCATTCTCCCTTTTGCTCTATCCCTGGAGCTGCTGCAGTGGGAACTGAGCCCGGGCTGGATTAAGTCTCTGGCTTTGCATTTAAACATTGAGTCTTTTTCTGGAAACTGATAGGCATTTAAATGATCTCTGCTAGTTACTGTGCTTTGGCTTACTGAACAGAAGTTTGAAAATGCCTTTACGCCTCTCATCATTGCTGTCGAAAACGTTATTATCTCCAATTTGATTTTAAAGCCCAGTAGGAGGGAGTAGGTCATCACTCGCTATTTCCTGTTGCTTCTGGAGCTGATAATCATCCAGGGGTGCTTTAAGCACAGTCAGAAACCTTCCCAGCCGAAGCCTGCCTATTTACAGAATTCAACCAAAATGCAGTCTCTGTAGACAAAAGATCACCAAGCAGAGACTGTCAGCGGTGGGGGTGGGGTGATCAGGTATTGCATGTCCCTAACAAGGTGCAGCCTGGTTCTTTGCTAGGAGTTAAGTGCTGTGAGTATCCTTTCCTTTTCTTCTTGGTTTCATACACTCAGATTCCTGGGCTTCTCTTTCTCTTCATATGTTGAAATCCTAACCAATATCTTTAGTGAATATTATGTTTCCTTCTTTTTTTTTTTTTGTCTTTTTGAGACAGGGTCTCACTATGCAGTTGAGGCTGGCCTTGAGCTCACTTTTGTAGCCCAGGCTGGTCTTGAACTTGCACCAATCCTCCTGCCTCAGCCTCCCAAGTGCTGGGATTACAGGCGTGAGCCACCACGCCCGGCTATTATGTTTCCTTCTGACAGCAGTGCAGGACACAACACCCCCAAGCCGTCCACCCTGTTCCTCTGTGCAGTAAGGGGTGAAGTGTAGGCCCTTCCTTAGGAAGTGTAGTGTTTTCCTGGTTGGGAATGAGGAGCTTTTGTGACTTGTGGGTTTAAGGTCAGGACCGGGGCTGTGTTAAGAGGGAGTGTTATGATGTGGAGCTCCTGCAGGGTGCCTCCAGGTGCTGTGTGGAGGCCTCCCTACCCAGCCTTTGCCTCACTCTGCACATCCATGTGGTTCTCATCACTCAGGATGTGTGCATGCCAACTACTCCCCAGAATGGATATCTCCAGTTCTGCTTGAAAGCCAGAAGTGGCCTCTGGACTTCACTTTTGCTGTCCCTGGGGCACTAGGGATGTGGGAAAGATTGTGATACTTTTCAAAGCACCACTCTGGGTTTGAATAATAAAGATGTCAATAAGTGAGGTTTCTAATTCTCAATCACTTTCCGTCTAGTGTCAGGGGCTTTGACTTGCGCAAGGCTGATGTACAAAGGGGGCTGAGTGCAAGACTCACGGTATACAGCCAAAGGAACCCCAGGGATTCCTGTAGGGCAGCCTCTGCCTATTCCTGCCTGCTTCCTCTGCCCATTAGCTATGCCACGAGGCTTCCTGCCCCTGATCAGTTCGGGGAAGAATCCTAAGTGATAGTAATAATTGTACAATATCATTGTGATGTTTTGAATTTATAGCTAGGAAACTAGTGCAATCTTGAACTTGGCGTAGACCTAGACAAATGCCCGGGTCTGGTACTTGGTGCCTGCCCTGGCCTGAACACCACTGTAGCTCAGTGAGGAATAGACTACACAGGGTACAAGGGGAGACATTTGTAATCAGTGTCATCCCTTCTTTTTTCACCTTTTAAACTTTGATTTCTGGGAAATATTATTGCCCTGAAATATCTTCCCCTATAATAAATGTAAAAGGAAGATTTATTTACTGGTCCATCTCAAGACTTTATCCTTTACTTACACAATAGTCTAAATATCTTTTACCTGAATACTGAGATAATCTGACTTTGGGGCGGGACCTTCACACTGAGCTACATCTGCCCTTTCTATGGTTAGAAACTCACTGAGTTTCCCAGACTGGGCTAAAACTTTTGGTCCTCCTGGTCCCTCCTCCCAAAGTCCCGGACTGCAGGTGTCCACCTCCATGTCCAGCATCCTCACTTTGTCTCTGGCTGGTGTTCTCCAGCTGTAGAAAATTACAAAGACTTAATTTCAGTCTATTTTTCCCTTCTTTCTTTATACCCATGGGCTGTCTCTGCTCCCCAAAATCTCATCTAGGATCTTTGCCTGATAAACTCTTAGAGTTCCTTTAGGAGTCAACTTTAGAGGTGCCTGCCTTCCACTCCCAGGAAGCCTTTGCTAACCTCTGCAGGCTGGATCCCTCCTCAAGGCTCCATGGAACCCGGAATCTGGTCTGATGCGTGGCAGGCCATGGGCCGAGGCCATAGTCAGTCCCAGTCCTTGCCCTGGTTCCCATTTCCACACATGATAGGTGGACAAGTAAGGTGCTTTTAGTTTGTTGCTTTGAGAGTTGCTTATCTTATAGACACTGATCGTTTCATACATTCCAACTTGGATATTCAAAGTGTAAGGGTAGGATATCCTTTGAAATGGTGCTGGATAATCAGCAAAGCCCAATTTCAGGCAGGTGTGCAGCTCAGTGGACCAGGCCCTGGGTTCTAGCCTCAGCACCACAGAAAACAAATAGGAAGAGAGGGAAGAAGGAGTCAGAGAAAGAGAGGAAAGGAAAGAAAGGAAGCGCTCACCTGCTGTGTATCTGGCTCTAGATCTGGGCAGCCCGGAGGGCATTGCTGTTGACCATCTTGGCCGCAACATCTTCTGGACGGATTCCCACCTGGATCGAATAGAAGTCGCCAAGCTGGATGGCACCCAGCGCCGAGTGCTGTTTGATACTGATTTGGTGAATCCCAGAAGCATCATAGCGGATCCTGTGAGAGGGTATTTCTGTGTCTTTTGTTATATTTGCGTCTGATTCTTCTGGATTTCCTCAGATGGGAGACCCTCACACCAGTGTGGCTGTCCTGCGACATGGTAGGGGATGGTGACTGGAGGTATCCCATAAGCTGGCAGAAAGCCAACACATGCATGATAATGCAGACTTCGTGCCTGCTTCATTTTTAAGTCTCTTGCCAAGACACTTGGTAAGTTGCCAGTTCAGAAATTGGGAACCCCATGCATCCCTGGCCTCCTTCCTTAAGCATGACCATCTGGGGACCTCCTGCAGGCCTCCTCAGCACGTCGTTGCTGCTGCGCTCTCTTTCCCCTTCTTGCAGTCCAGCCCTCCTAACACTTTGGCCCCTGCTCTTTGGGAGAACATCCCTTGCACTGTGCCTGCTCAGCCGCCTCTTGGATCGAAGAGCTTTGACTATTGCCTCTGCTGGTGTGCAGCGTGGCTTCTGGCCCCGTGGGTCTGTATAGTGGTAGCATGTGGAGAGTTAACATACATTTATGTCACTTAAGACGTTTTGTTCATAGTTTTTTGTTTGTTTTTTTAAGCTATGTTAGGGAACTGCATTTGTTAGTAACAGAATAACCAAATTCAGATAAGGAACCAAGTGTAAATATCTTTTGGAAAGGACCCATTTGTTTAACTGCTCTGTGCTTTCCTGTCTGCTAGTCTCTTGGTCATAGGTTCTTTTAAAGTGTTTTTCATGAACTTTGCTCCCATACACATTTAGCACTTCTCCTTCTGTTCCTTTTCTCCACCAGGAATCTTTACTGGACAGACTGGAACAGAGATAACCCCAAAATTGAAACTTCCTACATGGATGGCATGAACCGCAGGATTCTTGCACAAGATGAGTTGGTCTTGCCCAACGGCCTCACGTTTGACCCGTTCTCATCACAGCTCTGTTGGGTGGATGCAGGTAACAGAGGTTAACACTGTCTGGGAGAATTCTCGGTCAGGAGTTAGCCAACAGTGATTCCCAGGACCAGTGACACCGGCTCCATGTTTTTGTGCAACCCAGACCCTCTGACCAGTTTTTACACTGTGCAATATTACATTTTTAAGTGGTTATAGCAGTACCTGGATGCCACTTCTGGTTTTGCTCACAGAACCTAAAATAATTTGTACCTGCCCCTGCAAGGAAAAAAAAACAAAAAGGAGTTGGCTGTGCCCTATTCTGAGTGGCACCTCATGGGACCCTGGGCTTGCTACATCTGTTGTGTGATTCAACTTAACATTTCCAAATCCCGCTTTAGTCCCCATGCCTTCAGCAGGACTTTGAGTCCAGGAAGTTACAACATGAGCACCCTGGTGCAGTCCCAGACATGGGCTCCTGCTCGCCAGAGGCAGGTGCCCCTCAGGCTTGGGGTGGAGGGAGGAGCACCTGTTGTCCCACTCCACAGCAGCCTGCACGATACCTGCTCTGTTCTAAGCTGTGCCAGATGTCAGGAATGCAAGTGGCAGCACTGTGTCTCTGTCCTACTAGGATAAGAGGGTGCAAGTACTGGCAAGGGGTGACAAAAATAGAAGGGGAGGTTTAAATTTAGGTCAATTGCAGTAAAAGAAAGGTTGCCGTTAGTGTTCCTCAAAATACAGTCCTCCGCCTTGGTTTGCGTACTATTTTGTCACTTTTTTGTGGGGAGGGGGGTAGTGGGAACTGAACTCAGGAGCTCAGGCTTGCAGTGCAGGTGCTGTGCTGCTGAGCTGTGTACCTGTGTGTGGGGGCCACTTTCTAAAGCAGTCCTGGAGGTTCCTGTGAGTGTCTTTATATAAAGTGTAATTTTAAAAAATGTAGTGAGTGCAGTTGCTGAGTGTCATCCAGTGAAAAAGCAGGCTCATGAAGGCCTTCCGGGATGTCCTCCTCCACCCTGTTGGGTCTTACGCTTCCCAAAGCCAAAATGACCATGAAAAGCTCAGTGTTTCTGTTTTTTCAGATTAGATTTTATGGGTACACTTTAGACACACCATGATCACATTCATCCTCTTGGTGGCCATTGTGCATGCTATAAATTGCTCTCCTTTCCCCATTCCTCTGCTGTCCTTTCACCTCTCCTCCTCCACCCTATTTACAAAAGCTTTGTTTCTGTGTTTCCCTTCTTTTGTCACTCTTATTTTTTTTATCTTTCTCTTCTTTCCTCCCTCACCTCTCCCCACCCCACTTTAACATTTCCCCTCTATTTCAAAATGCGGGGCCCGGCGGGATGGCTCAGTGGTCTAAAGCGCCTGCTTGGGAAAGCCTGGGCGGCTGCAGGGACCAAGGTTCGATCCCCGGCACCACATGCTGCACCAGCCCTGCCCTCGGGGCAGGCTGAGCCAGCCATAAAAATGAGTGAATAAACAAAGGTTCTGAAACAAGAAAAAAATAAATAAAATAAAAAATTCTAAAAAAAATTTAAAATTCAAAATGCGCTTTGATCCTCATTTACACTCTCAGTTTCTCAACACCAGAGGAATAATGTGTTCACACTCATGTGTCTCATTTATTTCACTGCAGTGTATGGACTCGGGATGCATCCACGTTTCTAGAAATGTCTCAAGCGTATCATTCTTCATGACAGAGTCATACTGCATTGTAGAAAATACTCACGTCTCCTTTATCCATTCACCAGTTGATGGGCATTTGGTTCTTTCCAAGATTTGGCTCTTAGGAACTGCGCTGCAACAAACATGTGTGTGCACATGTCACTGTGATGTGGTGCTTTCAGTTCTTTTGGAAAGATGCCCAGGAGGGGAATGGCTGGGTCGAATGGAACCTTTAACCCTAGTTTTTTGAGGAATCTCTACACTGATTAACACAGTGGTTGTACCGGTCTACACTCCCAACGCCAGTGGAGAAGCATTCTTAGTTCCCCACAATCTCTCCAGCATTTGTTACTGGTTCCTTGGTAATAGCCATTGTTTCTGGAGTAGTGTTGTTTTAATTTCATCTCTTAAATGATCAGTGATGTTTCACATTTTTTCATGTATTGGTCTGCTAAAGAGTAAGCCCTTTGCACATATTTGGGACATTGAGGCAGCTTATAATAGCATAACTAAGGCCACTCACGGAAGGTGACTTCCAGAACTGCTTTGGAAACAGCCAAGAATGAGATAAATGTGTTTGAAGTGAAGGGTAATGAATATTTTGAGGGGGATTCTTGGCAATATGGCTTTTATGATTATACATTTGTAAAGATTTGAGCACCCATTGTACTTTTTATCACAGCACGCAAAGGGTCCCCGGTCCTCAAAACAGTCCATGTGGTGGCATGGATGCTGCCAGGCAGCACTTGTGGTTGCTCTGACCAGCAAAGACCAAGAATCCAAAGATTCTTAGCAGAGTAAGAGCCGGAGGTGGCACAGTCCCTCCTGAGATAGGAGGCTTGACCAGCAGGGAGAGCATCCTGGCTCGCGTCTCCTAGGCCCGAGAGTGGGTGCTGGGGCATAGGGGGGTGTAGGCAGATGAAAGAAGCAAGGACAGCAGAAGGGAAAATGCATCCGAATCTAAGCGAGCCCTGGGGTCTCCAGGGTCTGTTGCTGAATTTCTCCCACTCTTGGCCCTGTTACCCTCAGTCTGGGAAACAAAGGACTATTTCTTGCATGAACAATGAACAACTTGTTTTTCCTGCGCTCAGGCACCCATCGGGCAGAATGCCTCAACCCAAGTCAGCCCAGCGTCCGCAAGGTTCTCTCGGGACTTGAGTACCCTTTTGCAGTGACGAGCTTTGGGAAGAATCTGTATTATACAGACTGGAAGAGGTAGGTGGGCTACTGCCCTGCCCTGGGCCTCCAGGAGGCCAGGCCCTTGCGTGCTGACTCCTGTCTAGACCTTTGAGCCTTCAAAGGTTCCCCTGCCCCCTCACCCCTCTTTTTCTGGCTATAAGGTGATAGCAGATGAGGGTTAAGGAAGGAGGACAAGGCTCCAAGGGGAGCAGGAAGTGCCATGATTGTTTGCATGCTCCCAGAGTCTCTATTCTTCCCCAGGAGCTGGCCAGGGTCCCTTGGCTGGTGGTCCCATGCTTCTACCACTGCTACCACCACCTCTTCCTCCTCCACATCAATACTTGAGATTAAACCCAGGCCCTTTGTACTTAGCCACATCCCTAGCCCTGTATTTTATTTTATTTTTAAATTTAATTTAATTTATTTTTTAAAATTCTATTTATGTTATGTTACGTTACGTTACGTTACGTTACGTTACGACAGGATCTCACAGAGTTGCCCAGGCTGGACTAGAATTTGAAATCCTGCTGCCTCAGCACTTCAGGATGCTAGAATTTCAGACCTGTACCACCACAGTCAGCTTAATTATAGTTCTTAACCTGTGACTTTCCCACACCTCTGTCTTAGTTACTCTTCTCTCGTTGCTGGGATGAATACCCAACACTCAAAATGAGGGAAGAAAAGGTTTATTTAGCTCTCAGTGACTGGAGGTTTTAGTCCATATTCAGCTTGCTCCAAGGCAGAGAGGTACATGGCAGAAAACAACCTTTCATGGTGGTGGGCAAGAGCACCGTAACACCTTCCCACAGAAGAAGGCCAAAGGTGGGGAGGTCTCTGGCTAGGGTCACCTGAGTAGAACCCTGTGCCGCCCCCCCATAGAATTTAGAGCTAGCTGATTTTTGTGTGTGTTTAGCAAAGAATTGCATGCTTTACCCGGCCCCCCCACTCCATGCACACCACATGCCACCCCTTAGGAGCGGTGAGGGGTGCTAAGCAGCAAGACCACCATGTCTGTGTCTGTTTATGACTCTCCAGACTAGAAAGGAGGCTGTCCTGTTGAGAAGTGTTCTGCCTTTGGATGTTTTGCAGGAATTCCGTGGTTGCCATTGATCTTACAATTTCTAGTGAGACAGACACGTTCCACCCCCACAAGCAGAGCCGGCCTTATGGCATCACCACCACCCTGTCACAGTGTCCCCAAGGTAACTCACCAGTGCTGCCACTCTTGGGGGATCTGGGGATGGTGAAGTTCAGGGCCCAGTGCTGGCTGTTGGCCGCCTGGATTGCACTGTGGGAGATGTTCCCTCCCAGCAGGGCCTCCCTTTGGGAGTGGTGTTTTATAGTTAGCTTTTTAGCTGCTCCAAGTAGACATATCACCGTGCAAGGGCTTGGATGATGCTCGGTTCACAGTAGCCAGGAAACAGAGCAGAAGAGTGCCAGGTTGGATGCGGTGAGGGATCAGACATAGACCCCAAGACCAGACCTTCGTGACCCGCCAGACAGGTGTGCTTCACCAGTCACCAAGGGAGATCCCTATTGAATCAAGTTGAAACTCCACTTTAACCCTCGTTAAAGAGCTGACCCAGAGCCATGGGTATATGATGTGGGACCGGCCAGGAAAGTCCAAGTCCCTGCTGGGTCTCCAAGAATACAGTCTTCAGGTCTCTACTAGGCCCTCAGAGTTGGCATAGCATCTTGGCTGCTCTGAATATTCATCTGTTTGTTTTAGCAGCAACAGCAATGCTTAATAAGTGCAACCTATCTGGTACTTGACATGCACTGGTTCCCTCAGGCTTCTGCACTTTGTATACCCTGTGGGGTTAATGCTGTTGGGATTCCCATTTTGTACAAGATGAACAGAAGCCACTTGATCAATGTCCCACCCTCCCAGTGCCAATGACACTGGGTCCTTGTCTGTGCTGTGTTCCAGACTCTGAGCAGTTTCTTCCTCACCTTCCATCTTCCCTATAGGCAGTACGAGTCCCAAGAGTATGAGCTAGACCAAATCCCAGCTCCAAGTTAGGGTCGGGGAATCCTCCACAAGGTCTGTGTAAGTCGATCTACGGGGTCCTGTTGGAAGCCAGTTCCTGCCCATCTGGTTTAATGAGGAAAAACATGTATCTCAGCTTGGCCGAGCACCAACGGCCCTCCCCACGCCCCTGGAGCCCTCACGAGCTTGGCCTCCGGGAAACGAGAAGTGGGGCCCCTCAGGAAGCTGTACACTAAACAGCTGTTGAGTTAGGCTGTGCGTTGATGGCTGCCTTTTCCAGGTCACAACTACTGCTCAGTGAACAATGGCGGCTGCACCCATCTCTGCCTGGCCACTCCAGGGAGCAGGACCTGCCGCTGCCCTGACAACACCCCAGGGGTAGACTGTATGGAGCGGAACTGAAGACAGGAGTACCTCCTTCCCTCTCCGCATATCTCACAGCAGTGCCCTACTTGAAACTACATGGTCTAGATGGTCACCTGTCTGCCAGCTAAGGGACCACCAGGCCCAGGTCTATCCCAGCCAGCGCCGAAACAACTTTCCCCACACTCTCCCAAAAACATGCACCCAGGGCTTCTGTTGTAAGATCCCTGTCCAGATAGAGGGGTTGGGTCTTTCACCCTGACCTCCTTCATACAAGGTTACAGAGCCCCGGGTGAAAACAATGTCCCAGGTTCTAGGAGCTTTCCCCAGTCCTAGTCCCTGGGGGTGAGCAGACCCTCGGGGGCGGGGGGGGGGGGCTTCCTGAGGGCCTTCTAATCTCGGTCTGTACTCTGAGGCACCAACCATCCTGCCAGCTGCTCAGTATGCCAGCCGGGGCCAGCCCAGGCAAGGGTGTGAAGCAGGGAGTTAGCCCTGCCATTCCTTTTCTCTTGTGCTCTCACTTCTTCCTTTGTCCCCACCTTTTTGCTTCTCAGTTCCTCACCACCTTCATCCTGCCCAAGACTCTGATACCAGTGAGCTCCTTCTCTGCCTTACAACCACAACCTACCCAGTTTCAGCGCTACTTGGAAGCTGGTAGGCAATAAGGAGCAGCCCTTCTCAGACAGAATACTGGCTGTTCAGCAGTGCAAAGACTGATGACCATGAAGCATCCTGGGAAGACAGTTTATGATGTACAGCCAGCTACTTGGAAAGAGGTGTTCTCTTGATGTGCCTTAACTGATACCAAAGAGGACGCATTATCTATCCCTCCTTAGCAGCAGTACCTGTGTCTCAACCTTTGGCCTGTGGTGCTGTGCTGGTCTCCAGCCCTGCTGCCGGTACCAGTGTCTATTCTCACAGAGACCAGGTTGGCCTGCCTAACCTTCACCTCCAGCCCCCATACCTGTTTTCTCTCAACCCTGAACTGACTCCTTTATGTCTCTCTCTTCTGTGGCCCCTGCTGGCCCTATTCTCATCTAAAGACCCAGTCTAGGACGATCTCAGACCCCTTCCTCATACATTGTCCTAATGTAAGGGACTATTACTATGTTTTATATTTTGTTTGAACAAGTTTTTTTGCAAAGCATCTCCTGACCATAAGAATAGCTGGTGTTATCTCTGCCAGCTGTTTTTTAGAGTCCTGAGACAACCAAAATTTTGGATTGGAAAAAAGTTTGAGCCAGGACAGCATGGGGTAAAAGGGGTAGGGAAGCCTGGGTAGAAAGCATCAGAAGAGTCTGATCAAGGGCAAGAATGGAAACCCCAAGAGGAGGGGGCCAAGGAGGGGCTTAAGAACACCAATAATAAAAACCCTTAAATAGCACCAAAGAAAGACTGGTACATTTTTGCCAAAGCTCACTTAAGGACATGGAAGAACTTGTCCTTGGGCAAGAGATTCCCCAGCCCCCCTTTCCTTGAAGCCCTGGCACTTGTTGCCTGCTCCTTTCCTTCTGCCCTTGCCTCACCTACTTTTAAATAATTGGAGGTTTTTGAGAAGCAACTGTTTCCCAAGAATCACAAATTTCAGGAAACGTGGGTCTTATATGAAGCCAGCTCCATACATTAGTCTTTCTTTTTGTGTTTATCATCCCATATCAAGCCCTGCATATGAAATATTCATCATGATGTATGGTGTTCTTAACTATTTTTTTCATCTTACTAGATTTCACTCTAAAATTTTAAATGCGAAGTTTTAAGCTGTGGAAACCACTGAAGGTGCTTAATTGTTCCCCAAAATGTACACAAGTATTGAATAATTCCTTGAGTTTACAGCTGTACAAATATTATGAGTGATATTAAAAAATGTTTTTGTTAGAAAGTCTGCTTGTCTTTTTCAAATGAAGAGCTGTAAGGTTGGGAAGTTGGTTTACCGTGGAACCCCAAGACTCGAGATGCGTGAGAGACTTGTCAGGGGTTATATGTATCCTCCACAGTCTAGGAAGCACGTAGGGACCTGCAGTTGATTTGAAGAGTAACTATAGCATAAATCTCGAACTGCCATTTTGGACATTGTTTTCCCTTCAAGAAGTGTTCTAGCTACAGGGCATCGAAAGCTTCCAGACTCAGCTCTGCAATGGGCTGTGTTCACCTCTGCTTGTAGGATTAATGCCTTCCTGGTGGTGATCGTGGAGTGAGACTCCAATCTGTGCTAAAGCTGCCACCAATGAGCAGGGCCACCAGGTGTGTCCCTCAGTGCCCGGTGGCAGGCAGCCTTGTGGACAACAGCCCAAGTTCCTGCTCTTGTTGCTGGAGCCAAGCTAGGCAACAGATTTATTCTCCAAGACATTCAACACTGTGGACTCTGCCTACGGATTGCTGCTTTTCTCCCCTAAGGGGCAGGCACATAGGAGAGGTCTTCCTCAAGCTGAATTTGTCCATGATTTCTTGAATATGATATTGAAAGTACAAAGAAAAAAATAGGTAAATTTGACTTTAGAATTTAAAATAGTTGTGCATCAAAAGATACTAGTAAGATTGAAAAACATTCACAAGGGAGATAATACTTGCAAGTGTGTATCTTGGGTTAATACAGAGTGTAAAGAACTGCACCTCAACAACTGAGAAACAACCCAAAGCAAATAATGGATTTGAATCTTTCTACAAAGATCCAGAACCGGCAGTAAACATAGGAAAAGGTGCTCCAAGGTTGGGCTGCGGCTCGGGTGGAGTACACACATAGCACGTGTGAAACTCTGAGTGGTCCCCAACACCAGAGAAAAGGTTAGCATTAGTTATTAAGGAGTTGAAAATCAAAACCAAATTTGATACTGCTACATACCCATTAGGAATGCTGTTATGAAAGAAAAAAACGTCCTGAAGTGGAACATTAGAACTGCTTTGCTCGTGGGAAACTCAAGTGGTACAGACTGAAAACAGCTTGGTGGCTCCTCAGAAAGTTGAATGTAGATTGACCTGGTCATTGCAGTTTCCTCTCATTTCTGCAACAAAATACTTAAGACACCCAAAATTGAGGATGGAAAAAGGTTTACTTAGCTCACAGTAGAGGTTTTAGTCCATACTCCACTGGCTCCAAGGCAGAGGGCATTCATGGTGGTGGGAAGCAGCAAGAACAAAGGGGGGAGCAGCAGCTGTGGCAGCTAGCAAGCCTCTCCCCTCATATTTTATCCAGACTATCTGCCCCAGAGTGAGTGCAGCACTCATATCCATAAGCTCAGCATTGGATCATGAATTAAACTCTAGAAGCAACCCCCAATGACTACATGAGGCTTTGAGGAGATACCCAGACACAAACCGTAACACGTGGTCTGGAGGTGCTCTTCTAGTTCTATATACCTGAGAACGAGAGGAGGAGCTGGGCAGGACACTTGCAACCCAGTATTCATTGCGGCGTAATTAATCATCACCGAAAGATACAAATAGCCTGTGTTCATTGGTGGATGAGTGGATAAAATATGGGGTGCCAATTCAACTTGGTTATAAAAAGCAGTGAAATTCTGATACATGCCACAATATGAATTTTGAAGGTGATATGGTATGCGAAATAAACCAGACAGGAACCAATAGTATGATTCCATAAGGAATATCAAATAGGGAAATTCACGAACACTAAAAGTAGATGAGAGGTTACCAGGAGTTGCGGGACGGAAAGGAAGGAGAGGGATTGCTTAGGTCATGGAATGTTTGTTTTGGGGGCATTGGAAAGGCTTGGAAAAATGTTGACGATGGTTACATGATACTGTTGATGTAATCAGTGCCAAAGAATTGCCCTTAAAAGGACAAATTCCGTGTTGTCATCAAAAAACAAAAAACAAATCATTCTGTACACTATACTAGATGAATTGAATGGCTTGTGAGTTACATCTCAAAGTTGGTTGGGTTTTTATTTTTTAATCATCACTTTAGTTACCTAAGCTTAGCAAAATGCTTATCCTTGTAACTAGGTGAATCCTGAAGATCTCAAGATTCTTTCATTCCATAAATGGAATGAAAATTACTACTGAGCTTTCCCAGCTTGCAAGATAGCAGGGAAAAAAAAAAAAAAACGACCCTGAGAAGCCAGACACTAATGAAAAGAAACCCAAAGCCAAGAAAGCTTCTGCCAGTGCTACTGGTGAAAAGGGTAAGGTGAAGGCAAAAAAAAGTTCAAGAAGGGGCACCCCCACTGCAGCTGAAATCTTGTCCTGGTTAGAGGAATTGGTAGATACTCCCAATCTGCTATGTATTCCAGAAAGGCTTTGTATAAGAAAAAGTACACAGCTGCTAAATCAAAAGTTGAGAAGAAAAAGAAAGTTCTTGCTACCATCACAACACTACTTAGGGGAGGACAAGAAGTGGTTAAGATTCAAAACATGCCTACATCCTACCCTACTGAAGATATGCCCCAAAAGTTCTTGAGCCATGGCAAGAAACCTTCAGTCAGCATGTGAGGAAACTTCGAGCTAGCATCACCCCTGGCACCATCTGATCATCCTCAGTGGGCATCACAGAGGCAAGAGAGTGGTCTTCCTAAAGCAATTAGACAATGGCTTGCTACTTGTGGCTGGGCCTCTTAACCTTTATCATGTTCCTCTATAAAGAACACACTAGAAATCTCATTGCCACTTCTACAAAAATCGATCAGCAAATTGATAATCCCCAAGCACCTCACCATTGCTTACTTCAAGAAGAAGCAGCTGCAGAAACCCAGACACCAGGAGGGCAAGATCTTTAACACCAATAAAGAGAGCAGATTTCAGAGCAGTGCAAGGTGAATCAAAAAGCTGTAGACTTTCACAGATTTTAGCAAAAATCTAAGCTGTTCCTCAGCTTCAGGGCTACCTGTGGTCCATTTTTACTTTGACAAATGGAATCTATTACTAACATCCTAAGTAAATAACTGATACATTTAAAAATAAAATTACTGAGATGACCTTAAAATAAAGACAGCCTGTTATTTAGGTGAGCCCTTAGGGTCAGATAAAGGACAGAAACATCCGAGACAGGAGGCAGAACAAAATGGGAGATGAAGGTGGCCTTTCAGGGAGTCATGAACAGAGGAGCAAGGTGACTTCAACATGCTGGGACAACCCCCGACTCAGCTCTGCGGATGGCGGCCCTGCCACTGTCAAAAACTTTACCACAAGCTGAAGGGACCTGAAGGCAGATTCTTCCCACCACCTCTTGCAAGAGCTGTAGCCCTGTGAGGCTAACTCCCTGGAGGACCCAGGGAGCCATGCCAAGCTGAGGTTCTGACCCACAGAAATGGAAGATAGTAAGTGATCATTGTTTTAAGCTGATATATTATTTTGTTACACAACCATAGAGAACAACATGCTCTTTGCAGCTGAGTGTTGCCAAGTGAGTATGCCTGAGGGATGCGTCCACGGGCCCTCCACCCTGGGCAGGGCCCAAGAGGCCCATATGTGTGGACAACATCTGTCGCTCCTGTACTCCCTGGCTTTCTTGCTGGCAGTGGAGGGAGAGAGGAGGTGGCTGGGTGTGCCTCCTCTCCTATCAAGTGGACCAGTGGTCACATAACCTTGAAGTGTTGCTTACACTCTGTGACCACGCCTGAGCTAGTCTCAGGGAGGTGACAGACCCTTGCTGCTGTCCCCTGGGACTGCTCTATTCCTCTTGGCTTCTCCCCATCCTCACTATGACTTTAAGCTTCCATCAAATGATCCTAATTTGGGGACTTTTTTTTTTTTTTTTCTGAGTCTCCAACTAAAGCTGGAATTCATACATTTTATATTCCTCTGTCTCTGTCTGTCTGTCTGTCTGTCTGTCTGTCTGTCTGTCTGTCTGTCTGTCTGTTTCTCTCTCTCTCCCAGAAATCAAACTCAGGACTTTGCATTTTCCAGGCAAGGCATTGTACCACTGAGCTATCTCACTGGTAGTATTCCCAACTTTTATGAACGTTTGGTATTTTACATAGTTGAATTTTTTAAAAACTCAAAATCTATTTCATAATCACATCTCACCTTGTTTTAGTTATAGTATAACTAGCAGGTGCAAATTGCACAGATGTACCTTACCTAAAAGTTCTATTTCTTTCAGTGGCTCATTGTGACTTTAGGGTACAGAGCCTCTAACCTAGGAGGTTTCTAGCCCCTTAGGAATCTCTCAGCCACTAGTCCTATTCAAGAGCATGCAGCCTTGTGCTTTCCCAGGGTCCTCCCCAGACTCAATCTAAACTTTTTTTTTTAAGCGTTTTTTTTTTTTTTTTTTCCTTGTTTCAGAACTTTTGTTTGTTTGTTTATTTATTTTTATGGCTGGCTCAGCCTGCCCTGAGGGCAGGGCTGGCGCAGCATGTGGTGCCGGGGATCGAACCTAGGTCCCTGCAGCCACCTAAACTTTCCTAAGCAGGCACTTTGGACCACTGAGCCATCCTGCCGGGCCCTCAATCTAAACTCTTGGATTGGGGGGGGCCCGGCAGGATGGCTCAGTGGTCTAAAGCGCCTGCTTGGGAAAGCTT
>PVJA010035065.1:5804-22179 GCA_004027025.1 Myocastor coypus
CCCTCTGCCCTACCTCTGCACTCCTGCGAATAACCTCACATTCCAGCCTGACCCTAGCCGCAGCTGGAAGCAGAGCCCTCGCACCCGCTGTGTGTAAGCTGCCTGCGCACCTCTGCCCTGACTCTGCGTTCCTGCGAATAACCTGTTCCAGCTCCGACCCGAGCAGCAGCGGGTAACAGAGCTCCCACGCCAGACACGGGTAAGCTGCCTGTGCCCCGGGGCCCGGCCTCTGCGTTCCTGCAACTTACCCCTTGTTCCAGCCCCGACCCGAGTCACAGCTGTTAGCAGAGCTGGCACGCCGGCCTTGGGTAAGTTGCCTGTGCCCTTCTGCCCCACGTCTGCATTCCTGCGACTAACCTCCAGTTCCAGCACCGTCCCGAGCCATAGCTGGTAGCAGAGCCCGGGCGCCCTCCGTGTGTAAGCTGCCTGTGCCCCTCTGCTCCGCCTCTGTGTTCCTGCAACTAACCTCCGGTTCCAGTCCTGACAAGAGCAGCAGCTGGTAGTAGCGCCTGGGGCCCACCGTAGGTAAGCTGCCTGCGCCTCTGGCCCAACTCTGCGTTCCTGCGAAAATCTTCCCGTTGCAGGCGGAGCCCAGCCACAGCTGGTAGCAGAGCCCGCGGGCATGCCTCGGGTAAGCTGCCTGCGCCCATCTGCACCGATTCTTCGTTCCTTCGACTAACTTGCCGTGCCATCTCTGAACGAAGCCGCAGCTGGTAGCAGAGTCCACGTGCGCACAGCCAGTAAGCTCCCTCCCGCCTCTGCCCCGCCTCTGCCTTCCTGCGAGTAATTTCACGTAACAGTCCTGATACAAGCCGCAGCTGGTACGAGGGTCCGCGCGCCCGCAGCAGATAAACTGCCTGCCACCATGTGCCCCGCCTCTGAGTTCCTGCGACTAACGTCCTCTTCAAGCTCCGACCCGAGCCGCAGCTGGTAGCAGAGCCCATGCAACCGCCACAGGTAAGCTGACTGCACCCTTCTAACCCGCCTCTGAGTTCCTGCGACTAACTTCCCGTTGCATACCCGACCCCAGCCGCAGGTGGTATAAGAGCCCGTGCGCCACCCACGGGTAATCTCGCTGCGCCCATCTGACCTGCCTCTGCTAACTTGCGACTCACATGTTCCAGCTCCGATGCGAGCCGCAGCTGGTAGCAGAGCATGTGCGCTCGCCGTGGGTAAGCTGCCTGCGCCCCTCTTCTCCGCCTCTGCATTCCTGTGACTGACCTCCCGTTCGAGCCTGACCCTAGCCGCAGCTGGAAGCAGAGCCCTCGAACCCGCTGTGTGTAAGCTGCCTGTGCCCCTCTGCCCTACCTCTGCGCTCCTGCGACTAACTTCCCGTTACAGCCGCGACCCCAGCCGCCACTGGTAGCAGAACCCGCATGCCGGCCGTGGTAAACTGCCTGCACACCTCTGCCCTGACTCTGCGTTCCTGCGAATAACCTGTTCCAGCTCCAACCCGAGGCGCAGCGGGTAACAGAGCTCCCACGCCAGACAAGGGTAAGCTGCCTGTGTCCCTGGGCCTGGCCTCTGCGTTCCTGCAACTTACCTCCTGTTCCAGGCCCGACCAGAGTCGCAGCTGGTAGCAGAGCTGGCACGCCGGCCTTGGGTAAGTTGCCTGTGCCCCTCTGCCCCACGTCTGCATTCCTGCGACTAACCTACAGTTCCAGCACCATCCCGAGCCATACCTGCTAGCAGAGCCCAGGCGCCCGCCGCGGGTAAGCTGCCTGCGCCCCTCCACGCCACCTCTGCATTCTTAAGACTAACCTCCAGTTCTAGCCCCGACCCGAGCCGCAGCTGGTCGCAGAGCCCGCGGGCATGCCGGGGGTAAGCTGCCTGCAGCCCTCTGCACCGATTCTTCGTTCCTGCGACTAACTTGCCGTGCCAGCTCTGAATGAAGCCGCAGCTGGTAGCATAGTCCCCGTGCCCACAGCTAGTAAGCTCCCTCCCACCTCTGCCCCGCCTCTGCCTTCCTGCAAGTATCTTCACGTACCAGCCCTGAGACAAGCCGCAGCTGGTACGAGAGTCCGCGTGCCCGCAGCGGGTAAACTGCCTGCCACCCTGTGCCCCGCCTCTGAGTTCCTGCGACTAATGGCCTGTTGAAGCTCCGACCCAAGCCGCAGCTGGTAGCAGAGCACGCGCGCTCGCCGTGGGTAAGCTGCCTGCGCCCCTCTTCTCCGCCTCTGCGTTCCTGCGACTGACCGCCCATTCGAGCCCGACCCTAGCCACAGCTGGAAGCAGAGCCCTCGAACGCGTTGTGTGTAAGCTGCCTGCGCACCTCTGTCCTACCTCTGCCCTAATGCAACTAACTTCCCATTCCAGCCACGACCCCAGCCACAGCTGGTAGCAGAAGCCGCATGCCAGCCGTGGTAATCTGCCTGCGCACCTCTGCCCTGACTCTGCATTCCTGCGAATAACCTGTTCCAGCTCCGACCCGAGCCGCAGCGGATAACAGAGCTCTCACGCCAGACACGGGTAAGCTGCCTGTGCCCCTGGGCACGGCCTCTGTGTTCCTGCAACTTACCTCCTGTTCCAGGCCCGACCTGAGTCGCAGCTGGTAGCAGAACTGGCACGCCGGCCTTGGGTAAGTTGCCTGTGCCCCTCTGCCCCACGTCTGCATTCCTGCGACTAATGTACAGTTCCAGCACCGTCCTGAGCCATACCTGCTAGCAGAGCCTGGACGCCCGCCGCGGGTAAGCTGCCTGCGCCCCTCCGCACCGCCTCTGCATTCTTGAGACTAACCTCCAGTTCTAGCCCCGACCCGAGCCACAGCTGGTCGCAGAGCCCGCGGGCATGCCGGGGGTAAGCTGCCTGCAGCCCTCTGCACCGATTCTTTGTTCCTGTGACTAACATGCCATGCCAGTTCTGAACGAAGCCGCAGCTGGTAGCATAGTCCCCGTGCCCACAGCTAGTAAGCTCCCTCCTGCCTCTGCCCCGCCTCTGCCTTCCTGCAAGTAACTTCACGTACCAGCCCTGAGACAAGCCACAGCTGGTACGAGAGTCCGCGCACCCGCAGCGGGTAAACTGCCTGCCACCCTGTGCCCCGCCTCTGAATTCCTGCGACTAATGTCCTGTTCAAGCTCGGACCCTAGCCGCAGATGGTAGCAGAGCCCATGCGACCGCCGCGGGTAAGCTGACTGCGTCCTTCTATCCCGCCTCAGCGTTCCTGCGACTAACTGCCCGTTGCAGACCCGACCCCAGCCGCAGGTGGTAGCAGAGCCCGTGCGCCACCATCGGGTAAGCTGGCTGAGCCCATCTACCCTGCCTCTGTGAACCTGCGACGAACATGTTCCAGCTCCGATGTGAGCCACAGCTGGTAGCAGAGCACGCGCGCTCCCCGTGGGTAACCTGCCTGTGCCCCTCTTCTCCGCCTCTGCATTCCTGCGACTAACCTCCCGTTCGAGCCCGACCCTAGCCGCAGCTGGAAGCAGAGCCCTCGAACCCACTGTGTGTAAGCTGCCTGCGCCCCTCTGCCCTACCTCTGCGCTCCTGCGACTAACTTCCTGTTAAAGCCGCGACCCCCGCCGCAACTGGTAGCAGAACCCGCGTGCCGGCCGTGGTAAGCTGCCTGCGCACCTCTGACCTGACTCTGCGTTCCTGCGAATAACCTGTTCCAGCTCCGACCCAAGCCGCAGCGGGTAACAGAGCTCCCACGCCAGACAAGGGTAAGCTGCCTGTGTCCCTGGGCACAGCCTCTGCGTTTCTGCAAGTTACCTCCTGTTCCAGCCCAGACCCGAGTCACAGCTGTTAGCAGAGCTGGCACGCCGGCCTTGGGTAAGTTGCCTGTGCCCTTCTTCCCCACGTCTGCATTCCTGCGACTAACCTCCAGTTCCAGCACCGTCCCGAGCCATAGCTGGTAGCAGAGCCCGGGCGCCCTCCGTGTGTAAGCTGCCTGTGCCCCTCTGCTCCGCCTCTGTGTTCCTGCAACTAACCTCCTGTTCCAGTCCTGACAAGAGCAGCAGCTGGTAGTAGCGCCTGGGGCCCACCGTAGGTAAGCTGCCTGCGCCTCTGGCCCAACTCTGCGTTCCTGCGAAAATCTTCCCGTTGCAGGCGGAGCCCAGCCACAGCTGGTAGCAGAGCCCGCAGGCATGCCTCGGGTAAGCTGCCTGCGCCCATCTGCACCGATTCTTCGTTCCTTCAACTAACTTGCCGTGCCATCTCTGAACGAAGCCGCAGCTGGTAGCAGAGTCCACGTGCCCACAGCCAGTAAGCTCCCTCGCGCCTCTGCCCTGCCTCTGCCTTCCTGCGAGTAACTTCACGTACCAGCCCTGATACAAGCCGCAGCTGGTACGAGAGTCCGTGCGCCCGCAGCGGGTATACTGGCTGCCACCCTGTGCCCTGCCTCTGAGTTCCTGCGACTAACGTCCTGTTTAAGCCCTGACCCAAGCCGCAGCTGGTAGCAGAGCACGCACGCTCCCCGTGGGTAACCTGCCTGCGACCCTCTTCTCCGCCTCTGCATTCCTGCGACTAACCTCCCGTTCGAGTCCGACCCTAGCTGCAGCTGGAAGCAGAGCCCTCGAACCCACTGTGTGTAAGATGCCTGAGCACCTCTGCCCCACCTCTGTGCTCCTGCAACTAACTTCCCGTTTCAGCCACGACCCCAGCCGCAACTGGTGGCAAAACCCGCGTGCCAGCCGTGGTAAGCTGCCTGCGCACCTCTACCCTGACTCTGCGTTCATGCGAATAACCTGTTCCAGCTCCGACCCGAGCCGCAGCAGGTAACAGAGCTCCCATGCCAGACACAGGTAAGCAACCTGTGTCCCTGGGCCCAGCCTCTGCGTTTCTGCAACTTACCTCCTGTTCCAGCCCCGACCCGAGTCGCAGCTGGTAGCAGAGCTGGCATGCCGGCCTTGGGTAAGTTGCCTGTGCCACTCTGCCCCACGTCTGCATTCCTGCGACTAACCTCCAGTTCCAGCACCGTCCCGAGCCGTAGCTGGTAGCAGAGCCCGGGCGCCCTCCGTGGGTAAGCGGCCTACGCCACACTGCTCCACCCTCTGTTCCTGTGACTAACCTCCTGTTCCAGTCCTGACAAGAGCAGCAGCTGGTAGCAGCGCCCGGGGCCCGCCATAGGTAAGCTGCCTGCGCCCCTCTGACCTGACTCTGTGTTCCTGCGAAAAACTTCCCATTCCAGGCCGAGCCCAGCCGCAGCTGTTAGCAGAGCCCCCACACCAGCCGCATGTAAGCTGCCTGTGCCCCTCTGCTCCACCTCTGCATTCCTGCAACTTACCTCCTATTCCAGCCCAGACCCAAGTCGCTGCTGGTAGCAGAGCCAGCGTTCCGCCGTTGGGTAAGTTCCCTGTGCCCCTGTGCCCTGCGTCTGCATTCCTGCAACTAAACACCAGGTCCAGCACCGTCCCAAGTCGCAGCTGGTAGCAGAGCCCAGGCGCCCGCCACGGGTAAGCTGCCGGCACCCCTCCGCTCCGCCTCTGCGTTTCTGCAACTAACCTCCAGTTCCAGCCCCGACCTGAGCTCCAGCTTGTAGCAGAGCACGCGGGCACGCCGCAGGTAAGCTGCCTACACCCCTCTGCACCGATTCTTCATTCCTGCGACTAACTTGCCATGTCAGCTCTGAACGGAGCGGCAGCTGGTAGCAGAGTCCGCGTGCCCACAGCGAGTAAGCTGCCTCCCGCCTCTGCCCCGCCTCTGCCTTCCTGCGAGTAACTTCACGTACCAGCCCTGAGACAAGCTGCAGCTGGTACGAGAGTCCGCGCGCTCATAGCGCGTAAACTGCCTGCCACCCTGTGCCCCGCCTCAGAGTTCCTGCGACTAACGTCCTGTTCAAACTCCGACCCGAGCCGCAGCTTGTAGCAGAGCCCATGCGACCACCGCGGGTAAGCGGACTTCGCCCTTCTATCTCGCCTCAGCGTTCCTACGACTAACTTCCCGTTGCAGACCTGACCCCAGCTACAGGTGGTAGCAGAGCCCATGCGCCACCCGCGGGTAAGCTGGCTGCGCCCATCTGCCCTGCCTCTGTGAACCTGCGACTAACTTCCCATTCCAGACCCGACCCCAGCCACAGCTGGTAGCAGAGCCCCAGTGCCAGCCGCGTGTAAGCTGCCTGTGCCCCTCTGCCCCGCCTCTGCGTTCCTGCAACTTACCTCCTGTTCCAGCCCCGACCCGAGTCGCTGCTGGTAGCAGAGCCCGCGTGCTGCCCCGGTAAGCTGCCTGCGCCACTCTGCCACACCTCTGCCTTCCTGCGACTAACCTCACGTTCCAGCCCTGACCCGAGCTGCAGCTGGTAGCAGAGCCCTGGCGCCCGCCGCGGGTAAACTTCTTGCGACCCTGTGCCCGGCCTCTGCCTTCCTGCGACTAACCTCCTGTTCCTGCCCCGACCCGAGTCGCAGCTGGTAGCAGAGCCTGCGTGCCGGTGTTGGGTACGTTGCCTGTGGTCCTCTTCCCCGCCTCTGAGTTCCTGCGACTAACATCCTGTTCAAGCTCTGACGCGAGCCGCAACTGGTAGCAGAGCCCATGTGACCGCCACGGGTAAGCTGACTGCGCCCTTCTATCCCACCTCTGCGTTCCTGCGACTAACTTCCCATTGCAGACCCGACCCCAGCCGCAGCTGGTAGCCGAGCCCGTGCGCCACCCGTGTGTAAGCTGCCTGCGCCGCTCTTCTCCGCCTCTGCGTTCCTGCGACTAACCTCCAGGTCCAGCACCGTCCCGAGCCGCAGCTGGTAGCAGAGCCCGGGTGCACTCCGCGGGTAATCTGCCTGCGCCCCTCTGCCCCACCTCTGTGTTCCTGCGACTAACCTCCTGTTCCAGTCCTGACAAGAGCAGCTGCTGGTAGCAGTGCCCGGGGCCCGCCACAGATAAGCTGCCTGCGCCCCTCTGCCCCGACTCTACGTTCCTGCAAAAAGCTTCCTGTTTCAGGCCAACCCCTGCCGCAGCTGGTAGCAGAGCCTGCGCGCCCACCGCGGGTAAGCGGCCTGTGCCGCTCTGCCCTGCCTCTGCGTTCCGGCGACTAACTTCCTGTTCCAGACCCGACCCCAGCCAGAGGTGGTAGCAGAGCCCGTGCACCACCCGTGTGTAAGCTGGCTGCGCCCATCTCCCCTGCCTCTGTGAACCTGCGACTCACATGTTCCAGCTCCGATGCGAGCCGCAGCTGGTAGCAGAGCACGCGCGCTCGCCGTCGATAAGCTGCCTACGCCCCTCTTCTCTGCCTCTGTGTTCCTGCGACTAACATCACGTTCCAGCCTGACCCTAGCCGCAGCTGAAAGCAGAGCCCTCGAACCCGCTTGTGTAAGCTGCCTGCGCCCCTCTTCTCTGCCTCTGCGTTCCTGCGACTAACCTCCCGTTCGAGGCTGACCCTAGCCGCAGCTGGAAGAAGAGCCCTCGAACCCGCTGTGTGTAAGCTGCCTGCACCTCTCTGCCCTACCTCTGCGCTCCTGTGACTAACTTACCGTTACAGCCACGACCCCAGCCGCAACTGGTAGCAGAACCTGCGTGCTGGCCGTGGTAAGCTGCCTGCGCACCTCTGCCCTGACTCTGCGTTCCTGCGAATAACCTGTTTCAGCTCTGACCCGAGTCGCAGCGGGTAACAGAGCTCCCATGCCAGACAAGGGTAAGCTGCCTGTGCCCCTGGGCCCGGCCTCTGCGTTTCTGCAACTTACCTCCTGTTCCAGCCCCGATCCTAGTCGCAGCTGGTAGCAGAGCTGGCACGCCGGCCTTGGGTAAGTTGCCTGTGCCCCTCTGCCCCACCTCTGCGTTCCTGCAACTTTCCTCCTGTTCCAGCCCCGACCCGAGTCGCTGCTGGTAGCACAGCCAGCGCGCCGGCTTTGGGTAAGTTGCCTTTGTCCCTCTGCCCTGCCTCTGCGTTCCTGCGACTAACCTCCAGTTCCAGCACCTTCCCAAGCCGCAGCTGGTAGCACAGCCTGGGCGCCCACCGCGGGTAAGCTGCCTGCACCCCTCCGCGCCGCCTCTGCGTTCCTGCGACTAACTTCCAGTTCCAGCTCCGACCCGAGCTGCAGCTGGTAGCAGAGCCCGCAGGCCCACCGCGGGTAAGCTGCCTGCGCCCATCTGCACCGATTCTTCGTTCCTGCGACTGACTTCCCATACCAGCCCTGAACGAAGCCGAAGCTTGTAGCAGAGTCCGGGTGCCCACAGCGAGTAAACTGCCTCCAACCTCTGCCCCACCTCTGCCTTCCTGCGAGTAACTTCACATACCAGCACTGAGACAAGCCGCAGTTGGTACAAGAGTCCGCGCGCCCGCAGCGGGTAAACTGCCTGCCACCCTGTGCCCCGCCTCTGAGTTCCTGTGACTAACGTCCTGTTCAAGCTCCGACCCGAGCCGCAGCGTGTAGTAGAGCCCATGAGACCACCACGGGTAAGGGGACTGCGCCCTTCTATCCCGCCTCTGTGTTCCTGCGACTAACTTCCCATTGCAGACCCGACCCCAGCTGCAGGTGGTAGCAGAGCCCGTGCGCCACCCTCGGGTAAGCTGGCTGTGCCCATCTACCCTGCCTCTGCAAACCTGCGACTAACATGTTCCAGCTCCGATGCGAGCCGCAGCTGGCAGCAGAGCACGCGCGCTCACCATGGGTAAGCTGCCTGCACCCCTCTTCTCCACCTCTGCATTCCTGCGACTTACCTCCTGTTCCAGCCCGACCCTAGCCACAGCTGGAAGCAGAGCCCTCACACCCGCTGTGTGTAAGCTGCCTGCATCCCTCTGCCCTACCCCTGCGCTCCTGCGACTCACTTCCCGTTCCAGCCATGACCCCAGCTGCAACTCGTAGCAGAACCCACGTGCCGGCCATGGTAAGCTGCCTGCGCAGCTCTGCCCTTCCTCTGTGTTCCTGCCACTAACCTCCAGTTCCAGCACCGTCCCGAGCTGCACCTGGTAGCAGAGCATGGGTGCCCCTCTGCCCCGCCTCTGCGTTCCTGCGACTCATTTCCCGTTCCAACCCCGGAACGCACTGGTGCTAGCACAGTCTGCGCGCCCGCCACGGGTAAGCTGCCAGCGCCCCTTTGTCTCGCTTCTGCGTTCCTGACACTAACTTCATATTGCAGCCCCAAACTGCAACCTCATCAAAAAGAGGAAAGAAAGGACTCAAATTCAAGCAATAAGGAATGAAAAGGGTGAAATTACTACAGACCCAGCAGAGATACAGAGGACCATAAATAGTTACTTTGAGAATCTTTACTTTCACAGAATTGAAGCCACAGATGAAATGGACAGATTCTTAGAAAAGTACAAATTACCAAAACTGAATCAAGAAGATATTAAAATTCTCAACAATGCAATAACAGCCAATGAAATACAAAATGTAATAAAAAGCCTACCGACAAAGAAAAGTCCGGGACCTGATGGATTCACCTCTGAATTGTACAAGAAATTTAGAGAAGACATAACCTCAATACTCCTCAAATTCTTCAATGAGATTGAAAAAGAAGCAATCCTTCCAAAATCATTCCTAGAGGCAAGTATCACACTGATACCAAAACCAGAAAGAGATGTAACTAAGAAAGAAAACTACAGACCAATTTCTCTCATCAACATTGACGCAAAAATTCTCAATAAAATCCTAGCCATTAGAATACAACAAATCATCAAGATTATGCATCACAACCAGGTGGGATTCATTCCAGGGATGCAAGAATGGTTCAATATAGAGTAAACAAAAGGTACACAAAATGCTTTAGACTGATGTGCAGCCTTCAAAGAATATGATTTTGACTGATCAAGAAGATCCATACATTTATAAGATTTGATTCTATATTAGAAGACTTTTTTTTCAATGATTTCTAAAAGGCTATGTTGTCTGACAACACAGCAAAAGCTTGGATAGTAGAAGATCTCACAAGAGGAATAGTAGTTCCACCTTGAAAGATAACTCACCAATAAAGATATTGATGACAGTACTTTGGGCAGGTAACACAACATGTAAAATTATGCAGGAAGGGAAGCTGAACATATACATATCCCAGCCACAGTGAGCACATTCACTAATAAAAGAAAAAAAACTTTGTTTAGTGACCCTTTGAGTTAAAATGTGTTCCTTCAATAATTTTAAGTCAAAAAGTATACAGTATTGTGCGTTCTTTTCTACATCCAGGTGGGGAGATAATCTGGAGTCTGTTGTCTACAGGAGGGTGACTCTTGATCTGCAGGTAGGGGTTTTTACTATTCTACCCTCCAAGTCTCTTCCTTGTTGTCCCTACCAGCATTCTGTTTTTTTATGATTTAATATTTTTATTATATAAATTTAACAATGGTTATATTACATATTTTCATAATCAGATCAGTTTAGATTAATAGATATAGGTATATAAGATTGATCAAACAATTAAACATTAACACATTCAATCAACATTACTTTTCAATTTTTTTCTTTCTTTTTCTTTTTTTTTTCTTCTTCGCATTCTGTTAAAGGCACTATTCTCCACTTTCTCTGTAGGCTTAGCTGCACAAGGGTGGGCTTCTCTGATACCTGCTTCACTGTAGTTGTAGCTATGTGTGTCCCCCAAAGCTTTGTGCACTCATAGCTTGGGTATTTGCAAGGGGCCGAATGCTCGGGGCTGTAGCTAATGTGCTGTTGGTAGGGGCCCTAGTTAGAAGACCTGGATCTGTAGGAATCCATTGATCTTACTGTGAATGGTTCAACCACAGGGAAACATGGCAGTGGGAATGAGAAAGATAGATAAGAAGATGAATAGCTGGGCTAGGCAGTCACCAGTCTGACTGAAGGGCAAGACCAACTCAATCCACACAAAAACAGTACTTTATTTATACTTCTGCAAAGTTTGCATCCCATGACACAAGGCTACCCAGCAACCAATAGCTGGCCTGAACCACAGAGGATGTTTTTCTCAACAGGATGTTTTTCACAGCACTGGGGTAGCTTCCTGCTGCCAGGCAGGGAGGCCCAGTCCCACCTGCACACACTTGATCAAACTGCTGGCTTTTCGCGGCTCCCAACATGGATCCATCAGGGCAGGGTTGAAAGGTGTCTCTCTCACCTGGCCCCTTTCACTGTCACTGTGCTACCTGATGACCAGCATTTAACAACTTTTCTCTGCCAGCCTACTTGTTTTTGATTTAAAAAATTTATCAGTCCATTATTTATATTCATTATGGAGAATTGGTACATGGGAATGTTCTTATTCCCCTTCCCTTCCACTACCATTGTTAGAAAGTATTTTTGTCAGGGTCAGATTTATTTATTTATTTATTTTATAAGTCCTTATCAAGCTCATTAGAAATGGTTGTCATGCTGGACTATAATAATTATTTTCTCTTTTCCTTATTATTTTTTTTTTACTTTACACTAAGACATTCTTAACTTTATTTTCTACCCATTCTCCCCTGGACTCTTTTTTTTCCATTAAAAAAAACCTAATACGACAATAAGATTATTGCTAAAGTTTGTTCGGAAATAAACTCATATGCATTTAAACACAAAATGAATTTGAATCCAGGGATAAATGCTGTCTTGCCATGACGGTTTTCTTCATATGAACATGAACAGTTTGTCCAAGTGAGCTATGGAATCCCTTGGGGGCACAGAAACTAAATATCTGCAGTTCTTTGCGCATGCACCATTGCTCACTGGGAGCTCCCAGTGTACAGCTTTGGCATTGCCGTTGTCCAGCTGCTTAGATGGGAACACCCCAACCTTGTTTCTCTAACTGGCAAGTAATGACAGAAGATCTCCTGTTTGCAGAACATGCGGGACACCATCTTCACTGTCTCTCATCCAGTGCAGAGGGCCGTGCTCCTTCCTTTCACTTCTTATATCTGGCTAATTTAACCTGCTCCCTTATGGATTGTACACCTATATCCAAACCTATATGTTGCTTTTGAAATGACTGCTTATTTCTGCACCAGCTACCTTCATTTATTCCAAAAGAACATTATGAAAACCTGTTTCTACTCAGAATCTACTTCACCTCTAAAGTAAAAGCTTTTCATCCTATAACTCAGGGGTTTCCCAAATTTTCTCGTCAAGAGGATTATGGGACCTCAGAGGAAAGGGATAAGTGAAGTATAGTGTGCCTAGGGAGAGTCATTTGCGGAGAAAATGTTCTCTCAGGCTTTCACAGAGAGCAAATTGGTCAAGCTTTGGCCATGATTCATCCCGATGGCTGACACTGACAACAGTTCTACAAAGCACTGTACATGGTTCCAAAGTTAATCCTGAGGAGATTTGACCCTGGAAAATACAAATGATGAAAGTTTTGTTAGATAGGTCTTGCTTTGGCTTGCACTTGATCACCCAACAGAAAAGCTTAATTACGAGGCATAAAATGCAGAGCTAGATTAGTATGATGAGCTGTAAGAGGCTTAAATCAACAGCCTTCAACATTGCCAGTTTCACTGGTAACATACTCCAATTGTGAAACATTGGACTATGTATACCACTACTTCCTCCTAGTTCAAAGAGAAGAAAACTTTTTCTTCTCCTCTTCTTTTTTCTGACCCCCCCCCCGCTTCAGAACCAATATTGATTAGAAAATTTGTCGTAACACTTGTAAGGACAACAATATGCAGAGCCTCATCTATTGTGAATGTACTACTAACCTGTTTTGAAACTCACATATTGTTATCTCTTATTAAATGTACCCTTTTTTATCTTTTTGTTAACCAATCATTTACTTGAGAGTATAACTGTAACGAAGTTTACAATAGAAGCAGCACACATCTGGAAGTCCCGAATGACACAGATTTCAAGCGTAGTTTTAGGATTGCTTCAAAAATCTTTGATTTGCATTCAGCTGTGTTATGCCTTTCCATTTTTATTTCTTCTTTTGATTTCTTATACTAGAGAGAATATATGATATTTAAAAATGTAGGTCTGGTTTATTTCACTTAGATGTTCAATATACATTCATTTATATATGAAGTCTTCCAGTTTATCATTCTTTATAGATGAGTAATATTCCATTGTATAAAAATACCACATTTTTCCTCAACCAAATGATGGGCATTTTGATTATTTCCAAGATTTGGCTATTACGAATTGTGCTTCTATAAACATAGTTGCACAGATATCACTATGGTATGATGTTTTCAGTTCTTTTGGGAAAATTGCCAGTAGGGGGGAATAGCTGGACTGAATGGGATTTCCAGTCCTAGATTTTTAAGGAGCCTCTACACCGTCCATAATGGTTGCACCAGTCTGCATTCCCACAAGCAGTGGAGAAGGGCTCCTTTTTCTCCACAGCCTCTCCAGCATTTGTTGCTGGTTGATTTATTTATGATAGCCATCCTTACTGGGGTGATGTGGTATCTATGTGTTGTTTTAATTTGCATTTCACGAATATCTAGCGATGTGGAGCACTTCTTTGTGTGTTTGTAGGCTTGCTGAATTTCTTTCTCTGAGAAGTGCGTGTTCATCTCAGATGCCCATTCTTGGATAGGGTCTCCGAATTTTGGGACCCTAATGGTTTTCAGTTCTTTATAGATTCTAGACAGAAGACCTTTGTCTGAATACTTATCAGTTAAAATCTTTTCAAAATATGTGGGTTGTCTTTTCACTTTGTTGGTGATTTCCTTTGACATACAGAAACTTCTTAGCTGGAGGAGGTCCCAACTGATGATGCTTTCAAGTGTTAAACGTGCAATTTGATTTCCGTCCATGAACTCTTTACCTACTCCGATGACTTCAAGATTTCCTCCCACTTTCTCTTCCAGGAAATTTAATGTTTCACTTTTAATATTTAGATCTTTAATCCATTTCGACTTTATTTTCGTGCATGGTGATAGACTAGGGTCAAGTTTTAGTTTTCGGCATGTAGAAAGCCAGTTTTTCCAGCACCATTTGTTAAAGAGGCTTCTTCGTTTGGCCCCTTTGTCAAAAATAAGGTAGTTGAGTGTGTTTGTATTTGCTTCTGTATCTTCTAATCTATTCCATCGACCCTCAGGTCTATTCTTTTGCCAAAACTATGCAGATTTTTATTACTGTAGCTTTGTAGTATAACTTTAGGTCAGGAATTGTAATGCCTCCTGCCATACCTTTGTGGCCCAGAATTGTCTTTGGAGTTCTGGGTCTTTTTTAGTTCCAAATAAATTTTAGGAATGACTTCTCCAGATCTGTGAGGTATGTTGATGATATTTTGTTAGGAATTGCCTTAAATCTGTACAACAGTTTAGAGAGTATGGCCCTCTTCACAATGTTGGTTCTTCCTATCCAGGAGCAGGGTATATATTTCCTCTTTTTTTTTTTTTTTTTTTTTTTTGTCTTTTTTGAGACAGGGTCTCACTATGCAGTTGAGGCTGGCCTTGACATCAGTTTTATAGCCCAGGATGTTCTTGAACTCGCACCAATCCTCCTGCCTCAGCCTCGCGAGTGCTGGGATTACAGGGGTGAGCAACCACACCCGGCTATCTTTCCATTTTCTGAGTTCTTCTAAGATCTCTCTCTTTTTTTTTTTTTTTTTTTTTTTTTAGAGTACTATAGTTTTTATTGAAGAGGTCTTTTACTTCCTTAGTTAGGTTGATTCCTAAGTATTTCATTTTCTTCGGTGCTATCATAAAAGGTACCGTTTCTCTAATATCTCTCTCAGTGTGTTTGTTATCTGTGTAGAGGAATGCTATTGACTTTTGTGTATTGACTTTGTAACCTGCCATGCTACTGAATTTGTGTATTAATTCCAGTAGCTTTTTGGTGGAGTTCTTTGGGTCTTCGAAGTAGATTATTATGTCTTCTGCAAATAGTGAAAGTTTTACTTCTTCTTTACCTATTCTTATTCCTTCTGTTTCTCTTTCTTGTCTAATGGCTGTAGCTAATGACTCCAGAACTATATTGAATAGAAGTGGCGATAGGGGGCATCCTTGTTTTGTACCAGATTTGAGAAAGAAGATTTTAGTTTTTCCCCATTTGGAATTATGCTAGCCATTGGATTGTTGTAAATGGCTTTTATCAGGTTGAGGCAGAGGCCCTCTATTCCAATTTTCTGTAGGACTTTGAACATGAATGAGTGTTGCACTTTGTCAAAGGCCTTTTCGGCATCAATTGAGACGAACATGTGATTCTTGGTCCTTGCGCTATTGATATAGTGTATTGCATTTATAGATTTGCATATATTGAACCATCCTTGCACCCCTGGAATGAATCCTACCTGGTCGTGGTATGTAATCTTCTTGATGATTTGTTGTACTCTAGTGGCTAGGATTTTATTGAGAATTTTTACATCCATGTTCATGAGAAAAATTGGTCTGTAGTTTTTTTAGTTACATCTCGTTTTGGTTTTGGTATGAGTGTAATACATGCCTCTAGGAATGATTTTGGAAGGATTGCTTCTTTTGCAATCTCATTGAAGAGTTTGGGGAGTAATGGCATTATGTCTTGATTAAATTTCTTGTAGAATTCAAAGGTGAATCCATCAGGTCCCGGACTTTTCTTTGTCGGTAGGATTTTCATTACATTTTGTATTTCATTGGCTGTTATTGGGCTATTGAGAGTTTCAATATCTTCTTGATTCAGTTTTGGTAATTTGTACTTTTCTAGGAATCTGTCCATTTCATCTGTATGTTCAATTCTGTGACAGTAAAGATTCTCAAAGTATCTGTTTATTATCCTCTGTATCTCTGCTGGGTCTATAGTAATTTCACCCTGTTCATTCCTTATTGCTTGAATTTGAGTCCTTTTCCCTTTTGATGAGGTTAGCTAGGGGCTTATCAATCTTATTTAATCTTTGAAAGAACAAGCTTTTTGATTCATTAATTTTCTGTATTGTTTTCTTTGTCTCTATTGAATTGATTTCTGCTCTAATCTTCATAATTTCATCCCACATTTGGGCTTTGGATTTTGTTTGCTCTTCCATTTCTAGTCAGTTTAGTTGTTGTGTAAGATTATTTGTTCCCGTTCTATTTTCTTAATGTGCTATAAATTTCCCTCTGAGAACTGTTTTCATTGTATCCCACAAATTCTGGTTGGTTGTGTTTGAATTTTTATTAAATTATAAATACTGTTTAATTTCTTATTTAATTTCCTCTGTAACCACTGGTTGCTGAGAAGAGTGATGTTTAATTTCCATGTAGTGCTGGAGTTCCTATGGTTTCTTTTGTCATTTATTTCTAATGTGATTGCACTGTGGTGAGATAACATGCATGGGATAATTTCTGTTGTCTTGCATATACTTAACCATAATCTATGGACTAATATGTGATCTATTTTAGCAAATATCCCATGGGCAGCTGAGAAGAATGTGTATTTTGAGGTGGTTGGGTAGAACACTCTGTGTATGTCCACTAAGTCCAGTTGTTCCAAGTTCCGGTTCAGTTCTACTACTTCTTTGCTAATTTTTTGTCTGCTTGACCTATCTTTTTCAGATAAGGGAGTGTTGAGCTCTCCTGTTAAGATTGTGGTATTGGAGCCGGGCGTGGTGGCTCACGCCTGTAATCCCAGCACTCGGGAGGCTGAGGCAGGAGGATTGGTGCGAG
>PVJA010035066.1:0-22134 GCA_004027025.1 Myocastor coypus
TTGGGAAAGCTGGTTGTCTTTAACTACTGATAGTGAACATATGTAGACCACATGACTCAATGCCAGTCCTAGATTATACAGGCAGTAGAAACACATATGTACAGCAGAGACATGAACAAGAATGCTGACAGCAACCCTATTCATAATGGCCTCAAATTGCAAACAATCTAGATTTTGTCCATCATCAGGTGAGCACATAAATTCCAGGTAGTATACCCATGTAATGGAGCAGTCTATGCTATGTAAACATCAACTGGCTGCTTGTACACCCACCTTAATGGGTCTCCCCTGCACAATGTTGAATGAAAGAAACAAGACTTGAGTTCAGACTTCACGTTTCTGTACATGTGGTGATCAAAAGCAGGTGGAATTGACAACACGGATAGAGTCCAGGCAGGCTGTTGCATTGGAGGTTTGGGGTCCAGTGCCTCTTTCTGGGGGAACAGTAGCCAATTAAGTCATTCCTAGTGGATATGTTCATTTTATAAAAGCTCATCACACTGAATACTTACCAGTGAACATCTGTGTATGTACATTATAAATCTATTTTAAAATAAAAACCAATCACATATGGAGGAACGATTATGCTAGGTGTTTTAAAATAGAGAAAAATCCAAGAGGCAAATACCTTGGCCAAAAAGGACTTTGCAGAATAGTGAGGGGGGGCATATGGATAGGTTAGGGAAAAGAAGAAAATGTGTAATGAAATCTAAGAGGAAGAAACTAGTGCCAATAACCAGCTCAGCTTTGACTTTGTGAAGGCCATCTCTTCTCACCTTAATTTAGAAAGGTAGATAAACTTTAGATAAAGGAAGGGAGCAGTATGAATATATAAAAGGTATGGATGCTTGGGGCATTTCTAAGAATGTCAGGATGTCTAAAGTCAGAAAGCATGCCTTTTAATGCAGTGCTGTTTCTTACCATCTTTGTGACAAGGAACTATATACTCAAGTTATCCTCTTTGTAATTTTATAGTAACAAGACGATAATCTCACAGATGAGCGTTGTAAGTTATGTTAATAAAGATAAAATAAGTTCATGGAAATGCTTAGAATCTTCACTGGCTTGCTGGGCATGATGGCACACACCTGTAATCCCAGGACTCGGGAGGCTGAGGCAGGAGGATCGGTGTGAGTTTGAGACCAACCTGGTTTACAAAAGTGAGCTCAAGGCCAGCCTCAACTGCATAGTGAGACCCTGTCTCAAAAAGACAAAAACAAAAAAAACTTCACTGGCTTTTTCAAGTACTCCACCAAGTTCATCTACTATAATACTAATTCAATAGCTATTTTTGTCATTATTGATATCCTCAAAGAAAAACTTTAGCAAAGATGTGCTAGGTTGCCAGCTATAACCCAGGACAATCTTTCCAAATGCAGATTTTAGCAAAATCAGAGAAGTTGAGTCAGTTGTAAGCAAATGTTAACTCTCTACAAGGATTTTGTATCCAGAATTTTTCCAAAATTAGAGATATAAATGAGATTGTCATGATTTAGAAGTCAACTTTTATTAATATGTAAGATATACATTCAAGACTTAATATTAGAAAATTTGTTTTCTTGAAATCACTAGATGACTATATTTTGAGATGTTGTAAGCTATTTCTGACAGTGCATCATCAGTCTGTCTTCTTAAAAGATCCTCTCATATCAGCCAGGTGTGGTGGCACACGCCTGTAATCCCAGCACTTGGGAGGCTGAGGCAGGAGGATCAGTGTGAGTTCAAGACCAGCCTAGGCTACAAAAGTGAGCTCAAGGCCGGCCTGAGCTGCATAGCGAGACCCTGTCTCAAAAAGACAAAATAAAATAAAATAAAATAAAATAAAACAAAATAAAATAAAATACCCTCTCATAAAGTTGCAATTATGTCATAGTGTAAAGAATGTATTACACTCTTGGGCATGGTAGAATACAAATATTAGGAAGCAATCTGTTGGTTCTGAATTAGTCATGATTCTTTAGAGATAGTGAAGAATCTAGAGAAATATGAATGAATTGCTCAAGAAGCACTAGCTGACTATACATACATACATTTATTAATCTGTTGAGATTCTTGCAATCGGCTCTATCTCGAAATAAGAACCCTTAGCTTGTTTGTATTGTTTTCTTTTTCTTCTTTCTTTCTTTCTTTCTTTCTTTCTTTCTTTCTTTCTTTCTTTCTTTCTTTCCTTCCTTCCTTCCTTCCTTCCTTCCTTCCTCTTTAGTACAAGGCCTACAGGGTCTCACTACACAGATTGGAGTTAGAGTGATAGTCTTGTGTTCAACCTCTCAAGCGCTGGGATTATGGGCATGCACCATCACGCCCATACTCAGTTGCTATCTCAGTGCATTGTGGGGGCGGAGCCAGCACCTCATGAAGGGGATGAAACCCTGGTCCCTGCATCTGCCTAAGCAGGCTTTTTAGTCTGCTAAGCTATCTGGCAGGCTCATTTGTTTGCATTGTTTTAATAGAACATATCCCTGATGGACCAACCAAAAGACATGCATATCTCACAATTGCAGATGTTGGGAAGTCCATTATTTGGTTGCTGGCAAAGTAAGTTTAATACTGAATTCTCTGTTCTTTACTTGTACATGGTTGCTGTACTTTTGAATGCTCAGGATTTCTCCAGAAAAAAGAAAAGTTGGTTCTTGGAAGAAAAAGTAGGATAGTGGGCCAGTCAGAAAACTAAATGGAAATGTAAGACCGGATTCCCAACTGTGATCTGACCATTCCTTTCCTTTTTGTTAATACTGGGTTGTGGCCAAGGTCATTATCTAAGTTACTGTTGAATTGTGGCAAATGTCTTCTTTTTCTTTTCTTTTAGTTGATACAGCAATGTGTGGTCTATTATTTATTTATTTATTGTATACCTCCCACTTGTGTATTTGGTACAGGGTCTTACTATGCAGATTGGAATCCTGATGATCTTCCTGTTATAAGCTTCCCCAATACTGGGATTATAGGCAGGTGCCACCATGCCCAGACTCTGTTGCCTCTTCAGTGAGTCCTGGGGGCATGGCCAGTAAGTTATGCAAGGCCAGGGATAGAACTCTGATCCCTGTGCTTGCCAAAGCAGGCACTTAGTCTACTGAGTTATCTCACCAGGCCTTGTGATCTACAATTTAAAATAATTCCATGTAACATGCCTCCATAAAGCACAAGGCTATGGACAAGGAAGGCATTGGTTGCTTGATTGATTGATCGTATTTTAGTATAGGGTCTACAGGGTCTCACCATGTAGATTAGATTAGTTGGGATTCCCATCTTTGCAGCCTCCAAAGTATTGGTATTACAGGCACGCTACCATGCCCAATCTCAATTGCCATCTAAACATGCCCTGGGGGCAGGGCCAGCATGGCACACCAAAGATTGACCAGTGTGCTCTGCCTAAGCAGGCTCATTAGTCCTCTGAGCTATCAGACCAACCTTTGGACAAGGCTTTTAAATTTGGAAGGTCTTCAATGTATAAATTTGTTTTTGTTTTTATTTTTGTTTTTCAGATCATCTTTTTATTGATGGTATCTTCTTATGCTCCTTAACTAGCTGGACACTCCACAACACCATTGTTGATGTCATCTATGATGTCATGGGGGTGCCGGCTGTCCACATTGCAGCACACAGACTGGGCGGTCCCCAGGATCTCTTTAATGGTTCCAGAAAGTTTTCTGGCTAAAGACCGGTGCCTCATCTGTCGGGCAATGTTGACAATCTCATCAAACATGATGTTTCCGCTGTGTTTAATGTTTTTCTGCTTCTTTCTGTCTCTTGGCGGCTCCTTGAGGGCTTTGATGATTAGGGCAGAGGCAGAAGGCACCACCTCAATCTGAGCCTGTCTGTTCTGAATGGTCAGTTTCACTGTAATCCGCAGACTCTTCCAGTCACCAGTTGCCTTGGTGATGTCATCTCCCACTTTTTTTGGAGACAGACCCAAGGGACCGATCTTGGGAGCCAGGGCAGACGTGGCACCGACTTCACTACCGGTGCACCTCAGGTACACGACTTTGATCTCTTTGGGGTCGAACTGGGGCGGCATGCTGGAGGCGGCTGGTGTCGGATGAACCCGGATTCGGGACGACCGAAGGAAGTTGCACCTTAGCCTCCTCCTAGCCGAAAGCCGAAAGCTATAAATTTCTTATAAATCAAGATTTTTGGACCAAACCCAGCAGAATGGCATCTGTAGGTTCATATATTTGACTTTATATAAGGAAGTGGTTTATGCAATTGACAAGAAGAGTTAATTTTTCCCCATTGTTAAGTCTCATGTTTCCACGTAGAAAAGCCTAGGTTAACGTGACATTTTCATTTTTATTTACATATAAAATATTACTAAGAAATAGAAATGCATATTCCAGAGTCCCATAAAACCGGAAGACTTGAAGAAACTTTTGATTTCCACCATCAAGGCCTTCCTCTCAGCATGATTCTTACAAAATACATTTGTGATACTTCTATAAGTGTGCTATGCTTTCCTAGGGCAGTGACAGTTTCTGCAAAAGCAACTTTTTGCCAAACAAAGCATTTCAAGGAAGACAATTAAGTAATGTTATGAGAAGAAAATGTTTAGTAGGCAAGGATTGTTGTAGGCCTTCCACATAATTTTTAACATAGTATTATTGCAAACTGAGGTCTCCAGTTGTACCTTAATGTAGGTGAGATTGCAGTGGTTTTGAGATGCTTCAGGACTTCATGTTTTGATTCTACAGCAAATTTCCTGGGGGAATTTTGTGACAGCCCAAAACCCAAAAACGCATTTCTTGGTTGCATACTCAGGGCTTCCATTGGCCTTGGGGTAGCATGAGATTCAGGAGTTTTAGCTCTCAAGTGATCTAGATGTGAAGCTTGAGTCTAGAGCCACTAGAGCAACAGGAAATGCCTGGCAGCAACGGGAAATCTGAGAGTGCTCCCAGGAACCCCATGGTGTAAACTTCCAGGTACACTGTGGGCTGCAGCCACTTCACTTGCCCATGAGATTTTGCTACCTGAAACTTCTGCAGAGCAATTATTGCTGCCTGGCATTGGGTGAGTCAAGTGAGGAGACAGAGGGGTAAAATGTTTTACTTTATCTTTCCTCTTGTCTTTGTATGTCCCTTGAAACTGTAAGGGAGAAAGAAGTTCTTTACTGTGTCTCTCTCTCCTCTAACTCAGGAAAACACTTGCTAAGTGTTTTTTTTTTTTTTTTTTTTTTTGGCGAGAAAGATTGCAAGCATTGTGGTAGGTTTTGCAGCAAAGCATCAGGGCCCAATGGGTCAGTTATGGATAATGGAAAAGTTAAAGTTAACTGAGGAGGACTTTGCGGGAGAAGACAGAAGCTGCTCCTTCACATGGAGGGCTGACTTAAGACCTTAGCTCTAGTTTCTTCTTGTTTGGTTGCATGGTTGCATTACCTCTCAGGAAATGCTCAGATTGGCTTCTGGCCCATTTGTGAGTCATGCATGCCCTTTTTATAAGACAAATGCGCAAAGCCAACTGGAGATAAACAATGAGAGACGGTGACAAGGAAGAGATCCAGATTAGGAGCCCAAGCTCAGAAGTCCTGGGTTTACTAAAATAATAATAATAATAAAACAACAACAACAACAACAAAACTCATCCTGAGCTCATGGGATTCTGATTTTAGGAAGAGTTGTCATGGTTTTCCAGAGAGATCCAGTACAAAATCCTCCACATGCTTGATTTTCTTTTTCAGACTTAGTCTTAAGCAAAGAACAATTGATGTGGCCTGTTCATCGGGTAACAAAACCGAAGTGCCCTGGGAAGCCTGTAGAATGCTCTCTCGCATTAGGAAATACAAATCTGACTTTAATTAACTCAGGAGGACTTATTGTCAACCTTTGTTCTGCCCGAAGCCCTATGGGCTTTTTCTCTTGTGATTTTCTGCAGTGCAAGATTGGCCCAAGTCAAACACTTTCCATGGGAGTATAATTATGTCTTGCAAACAGTTTTCAAAAGCCAACAAGTCCAAATATTCCAGTTGTCTTTGCACAGCTCATATAGTATAAAATCACATTTCTTTATGCCACAGCCACTTCCTCAGTTATTTTTAAATCCTGTTTTCCCTGCTCTACCCACCTCCATATCACTATCACATATTTCCAAAATAATGTACCCAAAGAAATGTTTCGGTTGTTTGATTCATCCACATAAGATGTAACAACTACTGCGGCAAATCCTAAGTATTGAAAAAGAAATGCTTCATTCATTTGATGTGCCTTTTCATTTTCATTAAGCTTTCCTAAACTCTTTTTAGTAGTCGGTCTTATTGCACAGTTTGCATATTGTGCTTCTATCGCAAAAAAAAAAAAAAAAAAAAAGAAAGAAATTTCTAAAATGATACAATTCATTTCTTTTATGTCACTGGACAACTTAGCATTTATATAAGTTGAAAGTGAAAAGAGCACGAAGAGATTTCAGGTTTTCACATTTTGAAAATGGTAATTCTTTTTTCATATCATGAATTTCTTACAACATATATAAAGAAGGGTATAAGGTAAATGTAGCCACACACCCTAGGGATAAACAGAGGCATTCTGACGCCAGGAGAAAGTTTATATTGGAGACTTAATCTGACCAACACTAAGTATGTGATATTGAACAAATATTTCAGCTTTCTGAAAGTTTGCCTTTTCTAAGTTAAAGTAATAGTACCTATATTGATGGTACTGCAAACTTGTTGAATAAACCTTATAACTGCTATAGCTACTTTGCTATTGGCAAGCACTATTCTCTATGCATTATGTGTAACCTTGTAAATCTTTTTATACAGATGAAGTAATTGAGGTCCAAGAACAGACAGTGAAATTAGGAGGTCCAATATTTCATGGAAGAGCCAGATTCTAATTTAAGACTGTCGCTTAATTTGTCAAAAATTTTAGATGGCATTATGAAATTAGAACCAGAATTATGCATGGATCACATTTTACCTCAAAACTTCAATACATATTTCCCCTCTGTTGCCACACACACACACACACACACACACACAAATGCATACTGATAAACACACACATACACATACATCTTTACTGATTTTTTTGTGTGTGTGTGTGTGTGTGTGTGTGTGTGTGTGTGTGTGTGTGTATGGAACTGGGGATTGAACTCAGGCCCTCGTGCTTGCCAGGCAAGCACTTATTCTATTGAGCTATCTCCCTGGCCCCCTTTACTGCTTTAAAAAGAAAAACATTGATCTCAAGATGTGTCTGCATGTAGCACGGTGACTAAGAAAGTCCTTTTCTAGCAACTTACCACATCTTTTTCATTGCAAATTTTAAAACTAAACGAATTCAGTTGCACAGTTCAGTTTCTCACTCTTTCCCTAAGATCAAATCCTGACTGGCTAGGAGCTTTCCAAACTATGATGTTCCCATTCTGGGTGGGTGGATGGCATGTACAGAAGACTCAGAAGTGTTTGTGTTACAGTCGTGGTGTGAAAGCAACTACATAATCTGCATTTTAGATAAACTTTTGCTCATCATGAGATGAACTCCAAGGTTCTGATAGAATATCTTCCTTTGCTCTCTGCTCTGCTGGGCTCTGTTGTACTTTGTTGCTGGGAAATTTCCAGATGGATACAGCTATCCTGGTGTGACCACTGAGGACTCATGGAGATTCTCAATGTTTGAGAAATGCACTAAGTGAATCAAAAAGAGTCTTTTGTTTTTGTTTCTCTGTGGGGCTAGAGCTCAGACCTAGAGCTCTGCTCTCAGACAACAAGTCCTGTGCCACAGCTCAGCCCAAGACTGCTGATTTCTCATCAGGGATGAACTTTTTCTCACTGCTGACATTTGGCAATGAGTGGTGGGTGACTCTCTGGGTGGCCACGACTGCGGATAGTGCTTCTGAATGCTGCAGGACACAGTAAAACACACCACAGAGAAGTGTCAGCTAGCCAAAATATCCATGGTGCCACTGATGAAGAAAGCTAACCCAGCACACCTGTAGCATGGTCCTTAAAAGTCACTGCTTGCAGAAAGGAGGGTGACATCACAGTGAATCCCTGGATGAAGAACTCCATCAGTGGCCCCTGGAACTGCAAGTGAGACCCACCGTGTGTTTCTATTCCCTAATGAGTCAAAGTAATTCCATGGAAAGGTAAGAGAGCAGGAAGACTTGGCCAAAAATATAGCCACACAAGCCTTCGTATAAGCCACCAGTGACTAAGTGGATAAAATCACTATGAAAAATTGTCTGATA
The DNA here is from genome assembly GCA_004027025.1 of Myocastor coypus. Lineage (NCBI taxonomy): Eukaryota > Metazoa > Chordata > Mammalia > Rodentia > Myocastoridae > Myocastor > Myocastor coypus. The sequence goes on from PVJA010035066.1 coordinate 8,173, forward strand.
GTACGTAACAGAGCCGATTCTGTGACCTAGTCATTCCCCCTCCCCCAAATCTATTACCATTGGGAACACAGACACAGGTTTGTCAACAATTCGTAGCAACGTTCTTTGAAGCTGTCAAATGTTGGAAACAGCTCAAATGCTCTTCGTTTGCAAAATGAGCAAACAAGTTGTGCTACACCAGCACAACTACACCTGGACAGGCAAGAGAAAAAGGTTACAAGTCTGCCTAATAACCTGAACACAGCTCACCAAAACAGTGTTGAGTGACAAAAGGCAAATAGTAAAAACATGTATTGAGGTTCTATTCATATAAAGTATGAAACTGAAAAGGACTTACCCATTCTATTAGAAGTCAGAGAGTAGAGAATCTTTGTTGGACAGTGGGGAGGAGCGTGGGAAGATGTTTGGGACCTGAGGCACTTTCTCTTTCGTGCTGCGGATGCTGGTTACACAGATGTGTCCACTTTGAAAACTCATAGCACTGTACAGTTGGTGTTGTGGGATGTAGCGTGGGGTACTTATATTAATTCATTCCATGAATTTTTTTCCCTTAGTAAGCCTTTTATTGAAGTAAATGCATAAAATTGGTTAACAAAGTAGTAAAAAGAAGATTCAAGATGAAAGGTGGTAACACAGCAATGGGAACATAAAAGCTGGAAGAGGTAGGATTCAAACTGGCCATGAGGGTGCTATGGCGAATCCAATAAAACCCTACTAAGTGAAAGAATGGGAATTCCCAGTGCTTCTTACTTTCCTGGTGCTATCGGACCAACACTGTGCCCAGCCACTAAGCAAAACATGAGGCATGTTCCTGATTCTCAGATTCTGCTCTAGAGTGGACAAGGAGCTAAGCATTGTAAATTAGTCAACCTTTCTTAAGTAGGCCCATGTTATACATAATGTAATTTAGGTCTATAGATTTGAAATAAATGCTTTCATAACTGCTCCTTACCATTACTAAAAAGAATGTATGGATGCAAATATGTACCTAAACAATTACCCTCTTACTGAGGCAGCTAATGATGTAGTCATATGCCTCTTACCAAATGATGTCATAGTAACACAAAGTCCAGAAGAGATGTGAGACTTTTTTTTTTTTTTTTTTTTTTTTTTTTTTTTTTTTTTTTTTTTTTTTTTTTTTTTTTTTTTTTTTTTGCTTTTTGAGACAGGGTCTCATTGTGCAGTTCAGGATGGCTTTGAGCTCACTTTTGTAACCCAGGCTGGTCTCAAACTCACAACAATCCTCCTGCCTCAGTCTCCCAAGTGCTGGTATTACAGGCGTGTGCCACCACGCCCGGCTAGATGTGAGACTTTTAGAAAGCCACATTTCATTGTAATATCATATTGTCACCTTTTAAAAGGCTGTGGCTCAAGAAGCTTTTATGGATCTTCCTCTGAACACACACACGCACACACACACACACACACACACACACACACACACACACACAAAACTGGTCAAAGCCAATACTAAGAGTTATCACTTCTAATCATTGAACAGGCAATAATATTAAATTACAGACATCATTTCCTTCTTATACTTTTATCTTGGAAAAATGAAACGATTTCTTACAAATAGCTACACAAACAAAGCATCAAAGAAAAAATACTGGAAGCAGCGTCAACTTTGTGGTGCACTATAGACCCAAAGTCAGGATTTTCATTTTCAAAACAGAAAACCTAGGTAGGAGGAATTTCTTAAAAACCAGGCTTCCACATTACCAAGTGTTTCTAACTACTATGATGGACATCTACTTAGATTCTTGTTTTTCCATGAATTTTAACATAGTTTAGTCTATCGACACCTTAAAAACTCAAACTTTAGCACAGAAGAAAGCAGAGTAAGAGCAGAAACCTGGTTCCCAGCAGGCCTGGCTGAACCAAAGGAAGGCGTGGATGCAGGTGGGTGAAAGATTTTTTGTTGTTGCTGTTGTTTAGAGAATGCCAGCTGAGCAAAAGAATATTCACAGAGGAGGCACGCAAGCAGCGCTTCAAAAAGATATAGGTTGTTGCAGACGAGCAAGGTCCAAGAACAGCTGGAGTATGCTGGGTAGTGAGGAGGACTCAGGCTTGGCACGGCTTCCTAACAAGGAACTGTCAAAAGTGTGTTTTGAAATACTGCATCAGCTGTGCCTGGCAGCGTTTTTGGTTTTATCATTTCTTCTCTGGCTTTATTCTTATTTTCTCTGTCTCTCTGTCTCTAGTCCCCCCCTCTACCCCTCTTTCCTCCTTTTCCCCCATCCATTCTTCTCCCTCCCTCTCTTCTTCTTTCCTTCCCTCCCCCCTTCCTCCCTCGCTCTTTCTTTTTTTCTGTTCAGTTCCCATTGACTTTCTTTTTATTACTCTCTGGGAGACAAATGGTCCCTGAGTATGTGGTAATTGGTTGGTGTTGAATGACTGGCTTCCTGACATTGAGAAATGCCTTTGCTTCCATTTTCTTATCCAAAAAGGAGGATTGGTGCAGCATCACCATTGGCAAAACTCTTGGTGTGTGACATTCTCCTCATTCAGTTCCTCTACTACAACCAACTCTAGAAAACTGATTTAAAGTGAAATCATGGAATCTCAAGGAAAAGTTTCCAAATTTCCCCTTATATAACTCTCCAGTGGAAACTTCTTTTCTTTCAGTGCTTTATGCCCAAACCCCTCATGGATCCCTAGCTTTGTGGGAGTTCGTGAGCCATGGGCCGCTCTCGAGAGGGGCAGCTTGCCTGGAAATTGAGAAGGCACACAGTCCACACTCTGTAACATCAGTGTTAGTCCTGGCGCTGGGCGGTTTGTCATGTTAACTCTAGAGAAAGGCCCTGCTGTTGAAGGCCAGTGTAGGCAAATAACACAGCTTAAATGTTGTGCAGCATATGGAAATTTCTATTACTGCAAACATTTGGTTTGGTTCGGTGCCTGTTCAACATATTGCACATTTCTAAACTAAGTGTCCTTTAAATGGGGTACAGTTGTGACTCATGTCCCTGGATCCCCGTGGGTGGAGGCTCAAGGTCGGTGTGCAGGACACTTTTATGCAGCCACATGCATGGATTTCAATCTCAAAATGCAATTTCAGATCCCAAAATCCAGAGATAACCTGCAGAACGAGCCTGAAACACAGCTCTGCCTTTAGTACATTGCATTCATCAAATGCTGGTACTTCTACAACCAAGAGGGAGGTCGAACTGAAGCTAAGAGCTCTGTCTTCTCTGCCAGTTTTCATTTCCTAAATTTATGAGACTAATCTTCTAGTGGAAAGAACTGGACATGGGCCATTTCTGCTAGTTTTCCATCAATATCTTTATGTAAAATAGAGCCTACTCAGTTTCAAAATTGTTATTTTAATGTTTTTGAAAGTATTCATTGTATGCATTTTCCCAGTTAAAAAGATAATATCCAGAAAAATAAAAACTAAAGAAGTGTAATTCAAAGTATAAAATATTTCTTTTAAGATGATAGACACAGGAGAAAGGTCTTCATACTGCTTTGGCTATTTCGGAGACAGGGTGGAAATCGTCTGTCATAAACATGACTCGAACTTACTACATGGATTTGATAACTTTTTCTATGATTTTATTCAACCTTTTCCATTATAATTGTTTAATTCGGTAGAATAATTAATGTTGCTACGTCTCTTGACTACATATTTCAATTACCGGATAAAACCTGGAAAGACTTGAGCTGTTGCTGCACCTTATAAATAAGAGATGATATCAACTGACAGTAGAAATTGGCTTTAAATGCCAAAAGGAAAATAAATGTAAAAATATGCAGAATAATGAAACATTTCAGTGTTATATTCATCCATCATCTACAAATATGGTGTGTGGCAGTGGTCGAAGATTAATGAATGAGCAAAATTAAGATACAGCACTATTAATAAGATCCTCTGCCCTAAACATTTGCAGTTTCTGAATGATTCCTCATCAGACTGTAACAAGATGTGAATTACTTTTTACACCAAGTAAATTTTTTTCTTTGGTTTTACTTTCTCATTGCTATAACACGGTAGCCTAACAGCATGATGTTGGTATTAAAACAAGTCACAGTAAGAGAATAAACACCTTAGAGATTCTGAACACATCGACAGCCAGTTGGTTTTTAGAAAACATCAAGAAGATGCAAATAAATAAAGGACAATCTCTTCCATAAAGAGTGCAGGAAAAAACTAGATCCCCACATGCAGAGGAATGAAATTAGGCTTCTACATCACACCCAAAATTAACTCAAAATCGCTTATTTACTTGATGGTGAGACCTGAATGAATGAAACCTTTAGACAAGAGCAGGAAACACAAGATATTGACTGGAGCAAACTTTTTTTTTTTTTTTTCTGGGTTTGCTCCAGAAAGTACTGGCAATGAAAGCAAAAGTTAACAAATTATAACATATCAACCTGTGGAACTTATTCTTTGAGCAAGGGAAGCAATCAAGAGGCTAAGACTCAATGTGAAAATGGAGACATTATTTGCCAACTCTTTTGGATAACTTCTGAACCTTGAGGACTGTCAAAGACAGTAGCTGTTGAGTCTGTCTTTGCTACTCTATTAATGCAAAGCTGACCAATCCTTGAGAAACTCCATGTCTTTATCAGGCTATATGTCTTATTTTTCACAGGCAAAATTCCACTCGGGACTCAGATTTGAACCACTGAAAAAAGCAAACACACTAATTTGACTTGCTATTTGTACAGCAAAACAACAGAATTCAAAGTATTCCTTTCTACTAATTGGACAAACAACTTATTCTCACCAGAGTCCTTATTCAAAACCAAAGAAACTGCTGATGGTTTGGAATCAACCACTGGATTGCTCAATAGTGTTGGTGGTGGTATAGAGCCATGGAAATAGTGCTTCGTGTCAAACAGTAGCAGTGAAAATGTATCTGTGGCCCTGGCAACAAGCAGGCTTAAGTCTTGGAAAATTCCATCTCGTCATAAGAGTCACATGACTTGCTTCTTCCATAATCCATTCATGCAAAAAGAACATACCTGTCTTCCTTGACAGCAAGTGAGTCTAGCTAAGGGAAGAAATTGTGCTCAGATTATTAAAGGAATGGCCTAATATAGTTTGAAAGAGAATATGAGAATATGTCTCTCTCTGTCCCTGTCTCTGTCTCTGTCTCTCTCTGTCTCTCTGTCTCTTTCTGTCTCTCTCTGTCTCTCTCTGATTCTCTCTCTCTTTCTTTCTTTTTCAGTGCATGTGATGCTGGGGGCTAAACACAGAGACTTGCTTATTCCAGGAAAGTGCTGTTCTTTTGGATTCCATCTTTGTTGCTTTATAGTTATTTTCTTTTGATTGTTTTACTCTAAGACAATGACTTGCCATGTTGTCCAGGCTGGCTTCAAACTTGCAAAGTTACACCTTTGATGCCCTGGTTTTCTGCAAGGAACCCAGCTAGCCTACTTCTTTGCTTCTCCTCTTCAATTTGATCCAACTCTAATGTGGGCTGGTTAGGAACACTTTCCTTCAGACTGGGTCCATTCTCTAAGCTTAGCCTCAAAGGTCCATGGGAAAGAATATGGAGTACTCCTTAATGCACAACTTATTTTCCATCCCCAATGGCACAGGTAAAACTTTTGGGGAATTCCAACTTCTAGATGAGCAGGAACTCACTTTGTAAAATATGAGACATGAAGCTAATAACAATACTGGTTTCATGGCATCGTTGTGATGCATAAATTAGTTAATACTTGTGCTACACTCAGAAAAAATGTCTGCCACATAGAAAATAACCAGTGTGGTTAGTTCTTATTATATTTCCCATTTCCCAGGAAAAGCACTCTTCTTAGCCTGCGTAGTTCAGGGCTCTAAAGTGGACAATAATCAGCAGTATCTTAAAACTTTGCTGTTGCACAAATCTGGTGTCCTAGCCAGATGCCAGAACTCTCCACTCCTACATAATATAAAATGCCATCCAGCCACAGTGTATGAAAAGCAGAAAAAGACTAAGTTATTGTCAGTATTTTGACTTTATCTTTCTTTGTTTTCAGGATTTTTAAAGTTAGTTTGTTGCATATTCTTTAAAGTAACTGCAGTGCTGGTGTTTTGAAATACCAAGAGGAACCGTGGAGGGACTTATTTTGTGAAAATTTGAAGACTTCTTAAAACATACTCCATAGACGGTGACTTGCTTTGCTATTTGGCCAGTTAGGAGACAGGACAGACCATGATGGAGTTTTTAATAAGCTGACATTATAGATATCTCAACCAAACTCAGAGGTCCAAAAAAAGTACAATGGTATTCAAATGAGAAGATATTCTCCATATGCACATTATAGATCATTGTGATTTTGGGTTATTTCAACAGTGAGAAGATTATTTTTTCTTTTTTATTACTTAATAAGAAATAACAGCATGGCATTTTCAAAACGCAACAGTAGTACATTCCTAATAACTGATGCAATGCATGTTGTTGTCCTCTCAGTAGTTATACAGAGCACAGGGGTGCAGATGTGATAATTTTTTCTAATCATTATTGGTACAAAAATTTCTTCTCACTGAACTAAGAGAAAGTAGTTGTATACATAGTCCAACATTCCATAATCATAGTGGGTTATTGGCAGAACTGGCAATGTCAGAAGCAGCTCAGTATACTAACCTAGCTTTATGTTTTATGCCTTGCGGTAAAACTTTTCTGCTTGGTGGTTAAGAGCAAGTTAAAGCAAGACTTGTATAACAAAACATGGAACTTTTGGATCTTTCAAGCTGGTCTCTTTCTAATGGAATGTTCTCCAGGACTTTTATCCTGATAGATCCACCTCTGGAGTGTAAAGTGAATAATAATAATAATTTAAAAATCCTCGATACTGAATGAAAAAATGAACAGATTTCCTTTTTAAAAAATGTGTGGTGCACACTGGGTGTGATGGGGCTTGACTATAATCTTAGCATTCCCTATATAGGAGGCTGAGGCAGGAGGATTGCTACAGGTTATAAAGTGAGTTCCAGGTCAGCCCGAATGACATAGTGAGAACCAGTCTAAAAAATAATTTTTTAAAAAAGCTCAAAAACCATTTGGTCTTTTTCCTTTCCAGGAAAGTCACATGGAGATGTGAAAGGTTTGGCCCTCTCATAGCTTTTGCCATGAACAGCATATTGATCAAAGCCCTAAGGAGAGTGCTCAAATATTTACCCAGATCGCTTCGCGGAGAGGTGCCCACAGTGCTCAGGGGTGGCTGCTGGTGCTCTTGGCACCTCCCGCATTTCCTCGGTTCTAAGGCCCCATTCATTCATGCCGGGGCTTCCTCCAGCTTCTCTCTCCCTCTCCAACGCCCCCGAGGAAGATGTTTTATGAGCTGTGTGCTTGAAAATTGTGTGCCCGTGGCAGGAACGTTGTTTTCCTAAAAGCAAGAATTACAACAGAAACTTCAGGAACTTGGATTCTTAGCCTCAGGAATGCGGCCGCTGAGCAGGCACTGTCTTGGGAAGAGACGAAAGGTGGGAGCATGTCACACCTGGAGACAGAAGGGCCTTTGTGACCCATGGCGCCCTCCTTGATCTTCTTCCTCCGTGCTTTCCTGGGTCCCTTTTCCTCCTAAATATCTACAAATAGTAAAAGCTCAGCTCCTGCCTTCGTATCCCTAAGGTTTAAATGTGAACGTGGTCAAATCGTGACCATCTTTTTTTTTTTTTTTTTTTTTTGTCTTTTTGAGACAGGGTCTTTGCTATGCAGTTGAGGCTGGCCTTGAGCTCACTTTTGTAGTCCAGGCTGGTCTCGAACTCGCACCGATCCTCCTGCCTCAGGCTCCCGAGTGCTGGGATTACAGAAATCGTGACCATCTTTTAACTTCTGTTTCCTGTTCTCGCCTCATGATATCACGAAAGCGGGGCACCCGGCCTGCTACAGTTACGCAAATAGGTATCGAAATATGCATTTTATGTGCTTGCTTGTAAGCTTGTATGTGTGCAACGCATGATGATCACATTTTTGTGTGGTAGCGGCACCTGAACACAACACGCATAATGCCTTTTTGTTTCTCTGGCTCCCTTGCCTTCCTATTCCTTTTTTTTTTTTTAAATGTATTTGGCATACAGTCTCTCAGTACACAGCCTGGGCTCATAGTGATCCTCCAGTTTTCACCCCCTGCAATGCTGGTATTCTAGGCAGGTGGGTGCCGCTACTTTTGGACTCTGGCCGGCTCATCCCACCCTGGAGGTGGGGCTGGCCTAGCGCGTGGGGCTGGGGATCAAAATGGGCTTCCTCAGCTTGCCTGCACCTGCCTAAGCAGTGGCTGCAGTCCGCCAGTCCGCAGAGCTAGCAGCGGTCTCACAGGCCCAACCCCTCCTTGTCTATCCAGGACCAGCCTGCGAAAGCAAACAGAAAGCACCATGGAGAGTCTACCATCAACCAGAATATTCTCTGATTTTCAGATAAAATCCCCATTAATGTAATTTCCTGAGAACCAAGAGTAAGTATCTTAAAATGTGAAAAGCAAAGAGGTTTCAGTATGCTGCTAATTTGAAGCTAGGTGAACTTGCCTAAGTTCATTTTAAAAATCATGTGCAGATTCTATTTATTTATTTATTTATTTATTTATTTATTTATTGGTTTGCAGATTCTAACTATGATGCAATTTTGGCCTTTTTATCTATTTAAAATAAAATGTTCCTCTCTGAGTGGCTGTGTTGCTCTATAAAATGTATAACATGCTTACTTTATTCTTACTTAGATATATCCGCATGATATATAATAGATGCTTTTTTTTTTCCCTGATTGATTCTAACAGAGCTCCTTTATAACCTACATTTGTTCCTGGTTACAATTAAACATAAATGTGTAAAGTATATTCCTTCTGGTTACAATTAAGCGTATCTTTTTTCTTTTCAAATCATCAGAAATAGAAGTAATTGCTTGAAAATTGTGAGATGTGGGTTTCACCCAGTCCTCGGCAAATTTATGTCTTCTCTCTGGTTCTTATCAAAGGTCTTATCATTCAGCAAAGGCAAAATGTCTTATGGCATTAAAAATGTTTTTAAAAGCCTTGTGCCTTTTTCATACACACACACACACACACACACACACAATTCAGCAAGTCAGTCAGTCCCATCTGGAAGTTTACAGTTGTTCCATGAGACCGGGAGAGGGAAAGGAGGAAGACCTGACCCAGTAAAATCTGGAAGTGACCTCTGAGGACCCTCTCGCTAGGTGGACCATAGTTTGTAATAGAGCATGACACACTGCTCACACTCAGTGTGTGTGTGTGTGTGTGTGTGTGTGTGTGTGTATGTGTGTGTGTATTGGTGTCCATTCTTTATCTTACATTGAAGTCAACTGATGTTCCATATTTCCATTTGCTGGTTTCAGATGCCACTCTGGTAGCAAAATGAGTTTTCATGAAATAGAAGATTCTTGCATAGTAGCGGTGTATATGTCTGAGGAGTGCTATCTTTTCCCTTTTTGGTTCTATAACCAATAAAATAGATATGGTAATTTATTTGTGTGTGTGTGGTATTTTTTAGGTTCTGGATATCGAACTCAGGATCTCACACATATGGAGGGTATCATAACTAAGGCCTTATCCATCTCAGTAACTATTTTATTTAAATTTATTTAGCACAGGGTCTACAGAGTTTCACTACACGGATTGGACCCATCTCAATCCTTCTGTTTTCAGCTTCCCAAGCGCTGGGATTATAGGCATAGACTACCATGCCAAATCTCAGCGTGCCCCAGAGGGTGGGCATGGCAAGATCCCTGCATCTGCCTAAACCAGCGCTTCAGTGATCAGGCCCTTCAGTAGCTAATCTAAGAAAAGAATAATTAGACTTTAGCCTCAGGGTACAAGTGGCTTAAAGTTCAGCTAAGAAAAGTGGCACAGATCTGTAATCCCAACAGTCTTAAAGGCTGAGGCAAGAAGATCTAAACTTAGTACTTAGCCTGAAGAATTTAGGGAATTCTTTCTCAGAAAATACTAGGGATTGTAGATCAATGAAAGATCCTGGGCTCATTCTCAGAGAATTTTCAGAAAGGTTAAAAGTTATCGTTTTTGTTGTTGCTTAAATTCAATTAACAGTGCAGTGCTAACTAGTGTCACCATTTCAAGACATGTTTATGAAATCCTTATTAGTAGGGCCAGTGAGCTAGCTCAGGGGTATAAAGCTCCTGCTGAGGCAAGCTCAGGCAAGTGCAGGCCCTGTGGGTCAACTCCTGACACCACATGCCAGGGCAGCCCCACCCACAGGGTGAGCTAAGTGGGCTATAAAGGAAAAGAAAAACCTTATTAGTAAAACATACCAAACTCATTCTGTGTTGTTACTTCTATTTTCGTCTAAATAGAAATAATTTAATGGATATCTTAAATGAAATGCTTTTCTATAAATTGCTTAAACAAAAGAATAAATACATGTATAAATAAAAGGCAAATGGCACATTTTGATGTATACCATAGGCTAATGAAAGACAGAATGGGTCTGGACACCATGATAAAGCTATATGGAGAGGACTTAGCTTTTCAGTTGTTTACCTTCAGTGAGTGTTTTTGTGAGTGGTAACTCTTACTACTCCACGTTCTAGTGGAATGAACGTTTGGGACGATAAGGCATCTCTCAGGAGCAGATGGCTGTTTGCTACACTCCATAGGTCATCATCATTGATCTGTAAAGTAGAGGGTGAGGAAAAAAACCACAACTGGGCTTAATTTTTCATGTTATGCTTAAGACCTCAGGAGCTAACAGTGAAGTAAAGGAACGCTTAGGGGACAGTGGTGTAAGCAGGGTGGGCCCAACTCCCATCCAAAGGAAGGAAGACAGGTCTGGACAAGACAGGTCACCTCCCAACCCCCAACCCCAGGACCAGTTATTTCTGGTAACACCAGGGATGGATATTATAAGAGAACAAACTTTCCAAGTCCTGCTGGATTAGGAAAGGAAAGCCTGAAATCTGCTGAGGTTTTAGAGTTTACTCAATAAGGCAAACAAAATAAACCGGTGTCAGTTGGTATGGCTTAAGAACGCTGGGAATGGTGATGGGGCCAGTAATCCCATGTCACTATTAATTAAATAACCCTCTCACAGGCTCAGTGCAGGACCCTTAATTTTCACACTTCCCTCTGGGAGGGGGCTCAGGCAGCTGCTTTGGAGGTCTGAATGATTCTCTGGCCAATCTGAGCCTCAGTCCGGCCGTAAAAACAGCAACTAGAGGTAGAAGAAGAGATTCTGGGCAGAGGGTGTATTCCACATCAGGGCAACTCTGCAGGGCAACAACGCAGCTCAAGTAAAGCAAGGAAATCAGCACATGACATTGTGGCAAATATACAGAAAGCAAAGTCAAATATTACTTGGCCAGGATAAATTTACCTAGACAGTTTATGAAGAAACCAGCAAAATCAGGTCCAAAAACACTTAAATTCTTGTGACGCTGGTGTCACTTGGGTCATCTTTTAAATGCTGTGATAAGGTGACTATTTTAGTAGTTCTGCACGAACCCATAGTTATTTTTGGGTAGAAGAAAGGTCTCCTCAATCAGAATGGGCTTCCTCTGTCCAGTTTTGCCCTTACATCATAGTAAAGCATTGGTGGCCTGATGTACTGCCACAGGGCTGTGGCTTATTCCACAGCTGTCCACCACCCTTGCTGGCATCTATAGAACTGAAGGTCATTTTACCTAGCTCGCCACTGATCGTCACTCAGGTTACTGCTGAGAGTCAGCTTCCAGGTGCAAGTGCTGCTTAGCTGTGGAAGAGCTCATCGAGCCACACCTACTACGATGCATCAATGTATGTGTCAACTTGATGAGGTTGCAGCACCCAGCTATTTGGCCAGGGTTCATTCTGGGTATTTTTTGCACTCATCTTTCAGAGGACCTTGATAATCGATTGGTGAACTTCTAGTGAAATGGCTCGATCGGCTTCCATCCTGTGGGAGGTTCTCAGCTGATCACTTGAGAGGCTGACCATTCAACCAACAGATGACCTTTAAGCGGGAACCAACACGCTGCTTCTTCCTAGACTGTCCAGGCACCGAGAGCTCTCCTTGAACACTTTTGATTCTTCAGTTCTCATATTCCCTTACAGTCAACCTATGCAGTGTGTGAGTGACCTATTAGTTCTGCTTCTTTGGAGATGGCCTAAGTCATGCATCTGGTTAAGAGAGACGTGACAGGCTAAGACCCTTTGTTGTTTCACTTCTTCTAATCTTGGATTATGTTACTTCTTCAGCACATCAGATTCTTTAAGATTCCATCTACCACTGTGTTAGAATTGGTGCAGGTAATCTTTCTGTGCTGGCAGTGGAGATGTGTGTGTGTGGGGGTATGGATTAATAAACCCCTTTGAAGGATAACTGGATAGTATTTGTTAAAATAAAATAAATGAAAAACATCTAAAGGGGCTGGGGAGATAGCTCAGTAGAATAAGTGCTTGCTTGACAAGCACAAGGGCCTGAGTTCAATCCCTAGTTCTGGAAAAAAAAGTCAATACCTCTAAGCCCATGGAGCATATTTGAACCCTGAGGCAAATGCTACAGAGGAGGAAGTAAAGGGAAATAAGTAATTGAAAATATTCCAATAATTGGATCATTACCCAGCTCGCACTCTTCTATGGGAATAAGATATAAATTCTCATTAAGTCATGGTGGCAGAGGGCACTGGATGATGCCAGCCTATCTGGGACCACTTAGAACAGAGCTGACAGCAACATCAGGGCAGGCAGTAGGGCCTGGCATGTGTGGTGAGCCGCTGCCAACCAAGATGGCTAGCACAGTAGTGCCCTCCAGATCTGTCATCCACTGATTGGGGAACCATAAGAGATGCTAATCAGGATAGGACGAGTGTGACAGATATCATAAGACCTCCACAGAGACTAGGACCTCTAGAAAGAGTCAGGAGAGTCTTGCAGGGGGCAAAGTGGGGAGCGAAGCCAATAATCAGTGAAGGAATAACACCTTATAGCATGTACCCATATGTATTCCCATTTTATGGATAGAAAACATGCACTCCAGAGAGGTGAAAGAAATGTCCCAGATCTCAGAACAAATGGAGCATGCCCAATCCTACTTTCTATTTAGTTACATTGCTTCCACTTCCTTGAGAAACATTTCAGAAATGGCCATGATTTCTATAGAATCCATGTATGGATTTATTGCTCCTCCCACAAAATGAATCATGGGGATGCATTTCCAGATTCCGTGTACTGCAAGGTAGAATCATGTGCTTCACATTGTCCAAAAGGAGGAGGTGGGCCCGGCTGCTGACTTCATCCAAGTCAAGCCCTTGACCCCTTGCTCTACCCCACTTCATCACTGCCAGGCAAAAGCTATTCAAGGGCAGAAGCCTGGAGGCTGACAATGGCTGTGTTAATGATGCAAAGCAGTAGTCAGCAGGGCTGTTACTTTGCTTCCTAGCAACAGCAAACCAATACAGCGACTATTGTGGTTTAATTTTTAGACAACATGAGCAATGTAAAAACATCTAAAAGGCACATTTTTTCAAAGAATAGTAAAATAGACTATATAACTACTTAAAAATATATATTTGTATTTTATGAGATGGGAAAGAAGTTTCAAGGCTAGTATTTGGCCTTTGGTTTTCATCTTTTGATTTTTGATGACTTCATTATGATATAGTTTATATACCATGAATTTATTGGCTTCATGCATACCATTTGATGCATTTTGACATCAAATCTATCACCATTCATTACATTTTTATTATTTTATTTTATTTATTATTTATTTATTTATTTATTTACAGGACAGGGGTTTGAACTCACAATCTTGCACTTTCCCAGGCAAGCATTTGTGGCATATCTCCCCAACCCCCATCACCATTCATTTTAGAATTTTTATCACTGCAAGCAGAAATCTTCCAGGGGTTCAGGCTGATAGCTTAGTAGAATAAGCACTTGCTTGGCAAGTACAAGTTCCTGGTACTGAAGAAAAAAAGAAGAAGAAGAAGAAGAAGAAGAAGAAGAAGAAGAAGAAGAAGAAGAAGAAGAAGAAGAAGAAGAAGAAGAAGAAGAAGAAGAAGAAGAAGAAGAAGA
>PVJA010035067.1:0-22079 GCA_004027025.1 Myocastor coypus
TTTCAAAAAGAAGATGCAGAGGAACTCAATTCAGAGGCTTCTGATCAGCCCAATTCTTAGTTTTACAGTGTTGTGACCTCAGGCCCGAGCAGCCTCTCCATGAAAATCGGGGAAGTATTAGGAGAAGGTATGGAAGTTGCATGTGCCCATGCACGTGACTTATTCATTGAATAAATCATCAAGCAAATAAAAATGCTCTTAGTCATGAATCAATCATGAGGTCCAGATGCTGGAATGGGGGCAGTTGTGGAGATCTTTGCTAACTCAGTATGGTAAACATGAAATCTGGCTTCAGAAAACTACTTCTTTCATCGCACTGTAACACTAAGATTCTTCCGCAAGGCCATGGGTTTCCTTCCCAAGAATGTCTTTAAATATATTGTCTGTAACTTAGGGCAGTTAAGGAAAATCCAAATTGCCAAAAGGCAATTGACTTTGCCAATGAAAGATCAATGAATTTTACTGGTATGAAAGACATGTTTAAGACATGATTTTATAAGCCCTAGAAGATGGAAGAGCCTGTAATCCAAAATCTCAGGTAGGTTTGGGGAGATGGCTCAGTGGCCTAAACACCTGCCTGATAAGCACAAGGTCTTGAGTTCAATTTCTTGTACAAAAAAAAAAAAATTCTCAGGCAACTATATCTATGGCTTTATCACTCAGAATGTCAATTATTTGGGTTAAAAGATTATCATCTTGGCAGAAGAGAAAGAACATGTGCTCTGTGATTAGTAAATAATAATTTTACTCATAGTAATGACATCTATTCACTTATTTTCATACTTGTTCCACAGGCTTATGCAGATATGCTAGAAATATAGAATTAAGCAAGACATACATATCCATGCCCTTAGTAACTCACCATACATAGGCAAGAGGGAACTGATCATTGGAAGCTAGACACAGACATTCCAATAAACATTTATGAAATACACTTAAAAAGACACGGTGGTATATGAGGACTAACAAAAGGGAATCTGATTTAGCCCTGGGGGATAGAGAAGCTGCCTTTACATTTTTTCACCTGAGAGTAGAAGGTAGACAAATTAAACAGATAGTTTTAGGTGTGTAAAAGAGGTTCAGAGACAGCTTTCTTCAGAAAATAACCTGGAAATTTTTTTCATCTGAGTGATACAACTTATAAAGTTTGTCATCTCCTGTAGTGAACATATGGAGACAAATTCTCTGCACCACTTTTGTGAATATAAATTGGCAAAATGCTGATAAAGGACAATTAAGCAAAATCAAACTAAATTCCTCACATGACTTTTGATTCCTCAGTTAAACATCTAGAACAGCATCCAACTCGTGCATTATGGGTAATATGACAAGTGTAGCCATGGCAAAATTAGAGGGTAATAATTCCAAAAGATTAGTAACCACTTCACTTTTATCAGTAAGGGGTTAGATCAACAAAATATGTAAAGAAATACCATGGAACAAAGAGTCATGTAGTTATAAAAAAGGAATGATTAATTGTTATGTCTATCAATATTTTGTGTTCTCTTTCACTGAGGCCTTTCTCTTTCTCTGGACCAGTGAATATGTTCCCAAATGATGATGAGCATTGGCTGCCAGGTAATCCCAGTTGCATCATTGTCTAGAAAATTAGTCTTAGTAATGAGAGCACCCACCTAAACCAAAAGTGTGGAAAGCACACTTGCTTCTAAGTGTAACATTCTTCAGCCAATATCTGACTCCAGCGTACAATAGCTGCCACTTTGCTTCAAGATAGGGACTACATATGATGTTGGCTGCTACTGCAAGTTTCTCTGGGAGCAGGAAGAAACCTGACGTCAGCAGATCCCCTGTTAGAGGCCGCTTCTACTCTGTTGTCCTTTCTGCTTTCCTTCCCAGTTTTCCCCTGGACTAGATGCATTCAGTAGCTCACTGGGACAAAAACTCATCTCAAGTGATAGACCTGGGGATCTTTGCTTGTCTGTCTTCTTTTGCGTTGCCTTGCCTTGCCTTGCATTGTTTTGCCTCTCTCCTTTCTTCCTTTCCTTTCCTTTCAAGAGCTCTCACGCCATAAATCATATGAGCCACATTTTCCCCAAACACTGAAAGTAATTGAGAAACAGAGAAAAATGATTTGAGCTGTGCACTGCTCGGCTGTGAAAATTCATGATTTTCCAAAAAACTGTTGAAAACAACTCAGCTTATTCTGAAAGGTGAAGAAGTCCTAATCTTTAAATGACCAAATAAATGACTGTTTATCAGCTCCAAACCATTGCCAAGCTTTCTACAGTAATTTGTGACAACTCAATACCTGCCCTACAGGTAAATAGATTTCTACAATTTTGATAGAAGAGAGTTATGGTGACGCCACATCTCTAGCAAAGCACACTACAGGAACAGACAAAAATAATTTAAGCCAAACAAAGCAAAATCAAACACAAAGCCTCATTGCAAATCCATATCATAGAGCATATTCAGAAACAAATAGCTTGACATAAAAAGGGCACACTTGTTTCCACCAATTCTGTTCTGACTCACATTCCATTGTTCAATCACCTTCCATTCTTCCTTGAAGCACTGAAAGCTAAATTTCTGGATTGGTTAATTCAGGATTTACATAATCCTTCACTAATTATTCTTAGCCATTGCAAATATACAACTGGAAGCACTATGTCAGCAGTGTCAGACTGTCTTTGCTGTTTGCAGTGAGTCAGTGAGGCAGAGCCACCACACACAGAGCTCTTTTGTGGGGTGAAATTTGAAAATTACAAACCACATCAGAGGGTATTTGATGGTCTTCTCCCTTATCTATGTTTGAAAAACCTATTTTGTGGAAGCCCAGAAATTTCTTCTCATAGCCGTTTACTATTGTGGTTCCCTAAACAATAGTGATTGATTTTGTTTGGTCTGGCAAACACAAATTATTCCATAATCATTTTAGCCTCCTAGCCATACTTACACTGACTTGTTTGTGCTTTAAGAAGAAAACAGAGCAACTGCCATGAAAAATGGAAAGGGTTAGAGGCAAATAAAAGATTTCTCTGTGCTGAAGAAAAATGCAGCTACTTTAATTTTCTATGTCAAATGGGTTCCATTTGATGTCAGAGTGAAATAAATTTGAAAATAGAAGAAAGGATTCTAGTTTTTAAGTAAACTGATCCTTTTGATATTCTCTGTGAGTTTTTCATAGGGTTGCTTTTAAAACATCTCTAACTAGGATGACAGTTTTTATTCTTCCCATTCTCAAAACTCTGTTACTGGGCAAGCCAAATAGCTCAGCAGATTAAAGCTCCTGCAAGCAGGCACAGGTGCAAGGAGTTCAATCCCTAGGCCCGTCATGCTGTCCCTGCCTCTGGGGAGTGCTGAGATGGCAAGTGAGACAGCATAGTGGCACGTGCCTGTAATCCCAGCTCTTGGAAGGCTGTACACAGGCGGATCAATATTAGTCCGATCTAGTGGTGAGACCCTGAACAACCTATATACCCTTTTCTCCCCAAGAAAGTCTCTGCTACTTATAATAATATCATAAAATTTTATGAATCTATTTAACATATACTTAAATACTCTCATAAACTTTTGCCAAACTAATAAATAAAACTGACACTAAGTAAATACTGGGCAGAATAAAAGCAGCACACAGAGAAGAGACAAAAGAGAAAAGAAAGAACAAAAGGTTGAAAAAAGTAGTATTTTTACATTTGTATAGCTCACTCTACCTCATATCACAGAAAGACAGTGTAGTATAGTGGGAAAGCAAGCATTTCTTCTGCTACTGTGCCAAAGGCATTGGAAACAACAGCACTATTTTCTAGATACCATTCATTTTCTTAACTGAAAATAATCAAGCAGGTCAACTTCATCTTTGAAAATTCTCCTAAGGTTGACTTCCTGTACTTCTAAATGAATTTCTACAACAACAGGCATATGGTTGATACTTCAACAGTACAAACTAGAAAGTTGATAAAAACCAACAGAGTACAAAGTTCCCAAGGAACTATGCATAGTTTGAAATGTAATAGTCATTGAAATGTTCCAACAAGAAGGAGAAAGCTGTCAAGTCAGCAATTTGGAAATACCCTTTTGGGTAAAATAAGAAACAATTATGTTCCATCAGACATTTCAAACAGTTCACCTTGACAGCCTTTGCCATTTCAGCTTTGTCTTTCCAGCACTCTTCTCCCACATTAGACTTAATTGCACTTCCCTTTGGATACTCTACGTTCTTCTGACTTGGACAGAAATGTTTAATTTCGCACTATTACAACTTTCAGTGTTCACTTCTACTGGGTCATTGTTCATTAAATGACAGGGACTATGTGGCAAATTATGCAGTATTCTTATCAACAGCCGTTCATTCTCTCCTTCCCTCTTCTGTGCTTGGTTTTTGTATTCTATACTCCAAACTAGTCTTCAAATCATGCAAGTCAGGTTAACCGTGCATGTGCAGTGACCTGTCAAGACTACTGCCTCAGCCCCACGGTTCTGGGTTACAGGTGAGCACTGCCGTAGTGAACCCCTTTACTATTTTATAAAATAAGAAAAAAAAGAATGCCAAGTATATGTATCATATGGTCAACTTTTTTAGTAACTAAATATATGACTAGATACCTGAGTAATAGCTACTATGTAGCTATTACTATCAGCATTATTAACATATGAGAGAGAGATGTCATTTAAATTTCCTTATGATCTGGCATACATTGAAATTAATTCAAAATGTATTAAACATTTCATATTTTAGGTCACTCATCAAAGTTGAATTGAACAGGGTGTGGAATGATAAATGAAAGCATAGTGCTCAAGTTTTGACGAAATTATAATTTTCCATATTTTACTTCTCCAAGGTAATTCATATCCATTGTATCTTTTGAATTTTTCATCCTACAGAGTAAACAGTGAATGTTTTTCTTGTTTTCTAAATATAAAAAGCTTTTATGTACAACTTGCTTGATTAGCTTCAAGTTGATGGAAAAATCAACATCAAAACAAAGCTTCTTACTAAAAGCAAAAGCTACATACCAGATTAAATTCATATGATGTTGTACCTGGGTTGAAGGAGACACATACAGAACAATATTTTGTCCGTATATCTTAGTTACTTACTTGTTGCTAGGATAACATACTGACACCAGTTTAAGGAAGGAAGGTTTGTTTTGGCTGAGTTGATAGAGGTTTTAATCTACAGTTGGCTGTTTTTAAAGCATAGCAGAGGAGTATGGTTACAGAAAACAATCCATGATATGGCAGGCATTATGCACAAAACAGCAGGTTTTCCCTTTCCTTTTTATTCCATTCGACCACAAACCTACTGTTAGTTGCCTCCCACATCCAGTGTGGGGATTTCCATTGTCCATACCAGAATGATGCTAAATCAACCAGTAGGCTAATTCAATTACAACACTCTTTGATAGAGCTACTTCCCCAAAGTCCCGACGGTGAGCACAAGAGGCTTTCAGGGAACAACTAGTATGAGCCATAATAGCACATATGGCAGATAGAACAGATAATTCAATGATTCAACAAATATTTATTATGATGCTGGTGTGTGTTAAATTATGAGCTAGATACTGTACTTAGAGATGAATAATATGTATGTTATGGTTTATGTTTAGTTGTCCCCCCAAAGCCTCATGGAGTCATTGGGCGGGGACTGCTAGAGTTTGAGACTTGATCCATGATCCCTGGGATTATAGATTTTAGTACTGATGGGATTATGGGTGGAAGTACTTCTGGGATTATGGGTGTAGTCTAGGGCAGGAGCTAAGGCGGAGAGCCTGAATGTAATATAAAGAGAGACAGAGAGACAGACTGGAGCTCGAGCTGTTGCTGTTGCTCTCTGCTGCCCTGTTCGGTTGGCTACTTCTGCCACCATTTTGTTGCTGTACTACCGCCATGAATTGGATGCTGTCTGCTCTGTTCCACTCAGCCTTGGGCCAGCCGAATATGGACTGAAACCTCCACAAACTGTGAGCCAAATAAACCTTTCCTTCCTTCATCTTGAGTGTCAGGTATTTATCTCAGCAACGAGTAAAAAGTAACTAATACAATGTAATATTTATTTTCCAGAATCAGGTAGACTGTTTCCTTTATGAAAAGCAGAATAAATCACAAATCACAAAGTAAGCATTCTATAATATTTTTATAATAACCACTTCACATTTTCAACTTTAAAGACATGATTAGTACCAGATTTGCTCTTTCTTATAAAATATTAGAAAGATCAACAACAACAAAAAAAAACATGAGACACTTGCCTTTAAAAAACATTATGGACCCAGCAGTATCAGATTGTGATCTCTTAAACAAAGGAAGCAAATAGGGCATAACTTGCTGTCTTGGTTACTTTTTACTCATTGCTGGGACAAATACCCGACCCTCAAAATGAAGGAAGGAAAGGTTTATTAGCTCACAGTTACTGAACGTTTCAGTCCGTACTCAGCTGACCCAAGGTAGAGTGGCACATGGCAGAGAGCATCTAGTTCATGGCAGTGGAACTGCAACAAAATGGTGACAGAGGCAGCCAAGCAAACAAGGCAGCAGAGCAACAGCGCGAGTCTGACTCTTTGTCTCACTTTTTACATGACATCAGGCTCTCGGCCTTCTCCTATCCACCTTAGGCTACACCCAGAATCCCAGAAGTACTTAAATCACATAATCCCAGTGGATCATGGATCAAGTCTCAATTTATAGAAGTTCCTGCCCCATGACTGCATGAGGCTTTGGGGGGACAACTAGACATAAACCATAACATTTGCAAGGGCTCCTGCTTTCTGTTAATTATTTTCTAGGCAACAGCACATTAAGATAAATTTTTTTAAAAAATGGTTGTTGACAAAGTTCAGGGAGATAGATCTAGCTGGTAATTGGCAAGCAGAATGGTGGAATAGGTTTCTGTGTTACTAATTCCAAAAATCTCCCTTAGGATTATATCTAAAGTTCATATGTGCAAATTGAGGAATAGAGAAAATTGAAAGATAGCTATACTATAGACAATTACTGAACGTCATAATAGGTTGGGGACAAATATGGTTTCTTATTAGCCATAGGAGAGGTACCAAAAGTGTAATAATTACCAGTACTGTTCAACAAGCCCTAACTTGAAGACTTACTCAAAAGGCTTTAAAATATTATGTGAATGGATCAGGGTAATATGTATGTAATTTTAAATATTTATTAAAGCAAAATTTAGCAATATATAAAGAAATGAAACAAATCTAGATAACTGTCATTCCTAATGGATAAAACCCAATCAAAATATTTTAGACATACAAAAAGCAAAGTGAACCATAACTGAGAAAAAATAATTCACAAACAGAAACAGACGTAGAAAAGTGATGATGAAATTAGCAGATGAGAACTTTAATATATATATATATATATATATATATATATACATATATATATCAATTTATAAATATGTATAATATATATATTTCAAAGACACAAAGGAAAATAGCATAAAAATGTTACTGTTATGCAAGTTGTCTATGTTATCAATAATTGTATTTGATGCATCAAATTTTAAGTTTCATGAGGTTCAATAGATTTTTTTTTTAAAGAATTTATTTTATTTATTTATGTTTTTCTTGTTTCATAACCTTTATTTGCTTATTCACTCATTTTTATGGCTGGCTCAGCCCGCGCCCTGACAGCAGGGCTGGCGCAGCATGTGGTGCCGGGGATCGAACCGCGGTCCCTGAAGCTGCCCAAGCTTCCCCAAGCAGGCATTTTAGACCACTGAGCCATCCCGCCAGGCCCTTCAATAGATTTTTTATTTTGTTGCTTATGAATTTGTTTTGGTATCTGAGAATTTACTATTAAATCCAAGGTGATAAAAATTTATCTTTAGGCTTTCCTCTAAGAGTTTTATGACTTTAATTCCTATAGTTACATCCTTGATCCATTTTAAGGTCAGTTTTTTTATATGGCATAAGGAGGGTGCTCAACTTCATTCTGTTTCCTGTGAAAATCCCTTCAGTTGTGTTTTGAATTGTAATTCTGTTCCATTGGTTGATGCCTCTCTTACAACAGCTACTCCATAGTAATTTTTCATGTAAAGATTTATGGGTCCTCTACCTCTTCATCAAGATTGTCTTTGCTAATTAGAGCCCTTTTGCAATTCCATATGAATCTGAAGATCATCACTGGTGTTTCTGAAAAAGAAAACCATTGGAACTTGCGTCATGACTTACTAAATCTGCTTTTGAGATATTAGTTACATCTTCACCATATTTAGTCTTCCTATTCATGAGCGTGAGATGGCTTTCCACTTATTGGGCATGGTTCAGCTTACTTAGCAATGTTTTACAGTTTTCAGGAAATATCTTTAATTTACTGTGTTGTTTAGTCATAAGTATTTTATTCTTTTATTTAAGAATAATTTATTGGTTTTCATGTTATTTGTAATAAGAAATAATTTTATAACATAGAGGATTTTGTCTCTTCTTTTCCTTTCTTTTCTATTTTTGTTAGTACACATTTCCAGTACATACTAAGTGTGCTCCTTTTGGAGAGTTGATATATGTACATATTGCATCTTAATTCTTTTTATGTCCCTTCCTCATCCCACAAAGGTATGCATGTATAATTGTGCTATAATGTCTTTAATTCTTTGGGAAAATAGCTCAATAAGGAATAGCTTGGTTGTATGGAATTCATACTTTTCATGACTTTTTTTTTATCTAGTTGTTCTGACAAGAAGCCCAGTATAATATGCATAATAGTGGTGAACATAGTAACCTTAGTAATGCTTCTGATCATAAGTGGAAATCTTTCAATATTGAATATTTCCCTATTATATATGTATTTATCACTCATGGGTTTTCCTATGTACCTTTTATCATACTGAGGAAATTTTCTTCCACTGTTACTTTTCTGAGGATGTTATCATTGTATGTTGGATTCTTTTTAAATACTTTCTGCTCATTTGAGAAGATTACATGTTTTCTTCTACTTTGTACTCCTAAAGTAACACATTACATTCACTATTTTACTTATGTTGTCACCACTGAATTTCTGAGAAAAGGATCCCACATGGTTACCGTGTATAGTACTTTTAATAAATGTTCAGTTTGGTAGTGCAGTAATTTCTTAATAATCATTGTATCTGTATTTCAAGAGGTATTCACTTTTTTTCTTAGTACCTTTATGCAGCTTTGGTTGTGGAAGGATGAACTCTCATAAGAATGAGTTAGGTAGTGCTCCCACCTCTTCTATTTTTTTTTTTAAGATTTTAAAAACTATTGGTGTTATTTTCTTTTTAATTTAGTAGAATTCACTAATGAAGATAACATGGTTCCCATAGCTTTTTCTGGAAGTTTTAAAATTATTTTTATTTTTATTTTTAATTTTACTAAGAAAAAGGAAAAAATACCAGTGAAACAGTTTCAAGACAGGTTAGTAGGGCAGTTAGACAATTAATACATTTCATATTGTCTTTGTAGTAGCTATTCAGAGGACAAGATACAGAGATGATACTTTGTTTAAACAGTATTAGTACAAACCTGTCTTCTCCATAAACTAAGAGTAGCTGTATATCTATCCATATATATATGTATGTATATATATATATATATATATATATATATCCATTTTATTTCTTTTTTCACAGAAAAACAGTCCTTTATTTATACTTTTGAAAAGTTTGTAACATGTGACACAATGTTTCCTAGCGATTAATAACTGACTTTAACCAGACAGGCTCTTTATCTCAAGACTGAGGTAGCTTGTTTGCTGTAGGCATTGAAGTTCAGTCCTTCTATAATGTTGTGTATGGTTTGATTTCTAAATTTCTGTGTAAAAATGTGTGTTTTTTTAACATTCTATAGAGATTTTGATGTTTAGTATGGGGTCTATAGGGTCTCACTACGCAGATCAGACATAGTTATTCTCCTTTTTTCAGTCTCACAAGCACTGGGATTACAGGCATGTGCCACCACACCCAGTCTCCATCGTGGTCTCAGCATGCCCCTGGGGGTGGGTCCAGCACAGCATGCCAGGAATGGAATATCCCAGCCCCTGTGCTCTGCCTGAACAGGAACTTTATTCCACTATCTTGCCCGCCTTACATCTCTCAGGCTTTCACAGAGAGCAAATTGGTCAAGCAAATCTGTGACTTATCCAGATGGCTGACACTAACAAAAGATCTGCAAGGTATTTTACATGGTTCCAGGGTAAATCCTCAGGTTATTTGACTGATCTTGTTAGACAGCAAAAGTTACATTTTTAGTTATATAGGTCTTGCTTTAACCTGGTCTTAACTCTGGCAGAAAAATGTAACTATGAAGCATAAAAAGTAAAGGTATATTAATATGCTTAGCTGTAAAAGGCTCAAGTTAACAATTTCTGACAATTGCCAGTTGTGCTAATGACTCACTATTATTATCTACTATTGGGATATGTTGAATTATTTTGCTAAATTAAAGTACCAACAATCTTTGGAATGTCATCAAGTATGAAAAGGTCCTTTAGGGATTTCTCCAAATAGAGCACCTCTAATTGCAATAGAACACCCATTTCTGACACAACAAAACAAAAAATGGGGATACGTTGGGGGTAATGGAAGCTAGGAAATTGATCAAATATGTGTAGGTGGGAAGTTTCAAAGTTACTGATTCAATTTCTTTCTTTGTTACAAATCTGTTGAAATAAACTACTTCTTTTGCTTTTTTACTTATAGAATCAGTTTAACTGAGACTATGCACGGTGACGCATGCCTATAATCCCAGTACTTTGGAGACTGAAAATAGTCCAACATGTGTAGTGAGACCCTATACTAAATACATGAAAAAATAATCTGTTTAATTTAATAAATAACTAGAAATGTGTTCATTTAATCTCAATTAGCTAGTTTATTAAGGTTCATACATTACAGGATTTTCTTACGTATTTTTTATGTTTTTATGGGGTCAACAAGAATGCCTTCACAATATTTCTGATTTAGCTATTAACTAGGTTTCAAAATTTTGTACTCATTTACCTAAAGTCTTGTTACTTCTTTGATATTTTAAGTAAAGTTTTTTTTTATTTTCTTATAAAGAATAAAAAATTTTTATTTGATTAATTTTTATGTTAGTTTAGTGCACAAAGATAGACATGGATCTAGTTTTAGTTTTCAGCATGTGGAAAGCCAGTTTTTCAACATCATTTATTTATTTTACATAATCTACTATTTATTTATTTATTTATTTATTTATTTATTCATTTATTCATTTATTGCAGTACCAGGGATTGAACTCAGGATTTTGTGCTTGCCAGGGAACGATTTAACATCATTTATTAAACAGGCTAGTTTACTTCTGGGCAACATTTTTGGCCCCTTTCTACAAGACAAGATGGTGGAGTGTGTTTCTAGTTATGTCTGCATCTCTAATATGTCCCACTAATCCTCATGTCTGTTTTGCTGTTTCCTTATTTGTTCTGATAGTATCATGCTGATTTTATCATGGTAGCTTTATGAGCTAATTTTAAATCCTTTATTGGGATGCCCCCTACCTTCTCTTTCTTCTCAGCACTGCCTTTACTAGTCTAGGTCTCTTTTCTTTCCAAATGAATTGTAAGAGCATTTTCTCTACATTTGTGAGTTATGTTAATGATATTCTGATTAAAAATACATCATATTGGTATAGGAATTTTGGGAGAATGGATGTTTTCACAGTATTTTTCTTCCTAGCCATGAACAAGTGGTATCTTTCCATTTCCTGATATCTTCTTTGAACTTCTACAGAGTATTTTTAATGTATTTATTATAGGATCAAAGAGAAGAAATATTTGTACAAATAGTGGTTAGAAAAGTTATCATGTCTGCATCTCGTACTCTGAACAACTACTATGAAGACAACAATATGCATTGTAGTACAAGCTCTACAAGGCCCCACTACACAGATCAGACTTGTAATGATCCTCTTGTTTTCAGCCTCCCAAGCATTAGCATTATGGGCATACACCGCAAGACCCATTCTTAATCACCTTATCAGCACACACCAAGGTTAGAGCCAGCATAGCATGCTGGAAATCGAACCCTGGTCCCTGCATCTGCCTAAGCAGACATTTTAATCCACTGAACTATTTGGCTGACCCCTTTTTCAGTGTCTTTTTTGATATATAGATCTTTTACTTCCTTTTTTAGGTTGACAATTAAGTATTCCAGTTTTGGAGGTGCTATTGTGAAAGATTTTGTTTTCCTAATTTCTTTCTGTGTGAATTTGTTTGTATATGGAAATGCTATTGATTTTTGAGTGTCAAATTTCTATCCAGCTATGCTACTGAGTTTGCTTATTGTTTTTTGTTTTTTTTTTATTTTTGTTTTGTTTTGTTCTACCTTTTCAAGACAGAGTCTTGCTTTGCAATTTAGACTGGCCTAGAGTTCACTTTTGTAGCCCAGGCTGGTCTCCAACTAAGACTGGTTGTCCTGCCTCAGCCTCCCAAGTGCTGGGATTACAGGCATGCTCCACCATACCTGGCTGAATTTACTTATTAATTCTAAAAATCTTATAATGACTTTTTTCATCTTCTATGTAGAATATCATGTCAACTATTTAACTTCATCATTTCCTATACTTATTCCTTTTATGTCTCTCTCTTGTCTAATTGTTCTAGCTTATGATTTCAGAGTTTTATTGAATAAAAGTAGTGACAATAGGCATCCTTTACTTGGCCCTACTTTTACAAAATTTTGAGTATTTGTCCATTTAGTGTGATGTTCAATATTGGCTTTCATACATAACACTTTTATCAGATTAAGATAAAGATTATCTGTTCTGATTATCTCTAGGGATTTTATCATACATGGATGATGGCCTTTATGAAAAATATTTTTCCGCATTGACTGAGATGAGCATATGATTTCTGTATTTAGCTCTGCTGATCTGGTGTGTTCCATTTATTGATTTACATATGTTGAGCTATGCTGCATTCCTAGGATGAATTACACTGCTCATGATGTATCATCTCTTTGATGATTTGGTCATTGTTTCCTAATATATTGTGAGGATATTTGCATCTATCTTTTCAGGGAGACTTGGCCTACAGTTTTCTTTTGAAATTGTAATTTTCTTTATTTTGAAGAGTACAAAGAAGAGCAAGAAAAACAAAAGCAAACCAGAAACAGGCTTTTCTCTGCTGTTGTTGTCAGGGTAATACTTACTCCCCAAGACTGTGAGTTATGGAGAACTGCTTCTCTTTACACTTCATTAAAGAGTTTGATGTATACGAAAGTTATATCCTCTCTAAATTTCTTGCAGCATTCAGAAGTGAATCCATAACAATATAGGCTTTTCTTTGTTGTTCAGTTTTTAATTACATTTTCCATTTCATTAATTGATACTGAGTTATTCAGAATTTTTGTATCTTCTTGTCAATTCATATGGTCTTAGGAATTAGCATTTCTTGTAAACTTTCAGTCATATAGGAATAAAGAGTTTTGACATAGACTTTAACTATCTTCTGAATTTCCACAGGATCTGTAGTGATTTCACCCATTTCTTTTCTCATTGAATGTAATTGATGATGCCTCCCCTTTTGGTAAGTTTGACTGAAGGTTTATCATTTTATTTTTCCCAAGAATTATTCTTTGATTTATTAATCTTTTGTATTGTTTTCCTAGTCTCTATTGCATTGATTTCTAGCTAGAGTAGTATAATTGTCATATCAATTGCATCAAGCACAGTTAAGAAGCTAACAAATTGTGGTAGATGTTAATTTTATACTTTAAACCATAGGAGGAAAATCTATAATTATGTAATACAACTGGTTATAATTTGGAAGCTTGTATTCAGAATGTTTCCTCTTGGTAGAATGGTTTTACCAAATAGTAGAGAGATTTAAGTAGGATAGAGGATAAAACAAAGATAACTGAAAGGAAGATAGAAGTACAGCTGGAGATAAGAATGGTCATACACATTGTGGGAAAGTAGAAGAGAGGGCAGAAGGAAAGAGTGAGGGAGTAAGCAAGGGATTGTCTGAACGTGACCTCTGGGTTTGATGGATAGAATTAGTTTTCTGAGGCTGCAGCTTTCCCAGGCATTTAGAGAAGATGAGGGAGGAGAGCAAAAAAAAAAAAAAAAAAACTTAAAAAAAAGAACAATCAAGTCAAAACAGAACAACAACATAAAGGCAGAGAGAAACAAGAACGGCTCTGCCCACCTGCTTTTATTCCATGTCTTTGTCCCCAAGCATGATGCTAATTTACCACGTGTTGGCTCATATTATTATTGTGTTGGACCTTTCACACTACTCACCACCATTGTTTCCCCCCATCTGTCTTGTGCACATTGGTTGATGCCCTACTATGTCTCTGGCATTCCATCAGGTCTCTGGGCCTTGCCACAAGGTTCAGCTCAGTTGTGGCAGAAGTCGGAAAAGAGTCTGCTCTCTGGTCCTTCTGGAATGCTTCATCTGGGTCAGAGTGGCGGTGGCTATTGCGTGGAGGATCCGCCCTCTGCCCTTTCACCTGGTTCTTGGAGAAGGTGGTGGTGGAAGGTCCGCCCTCCATGCCTTCACCTGGGTCCCAGTAGAGATGAGAGTTGAGGAGCCATCCTGCTTATATTCCTAACTACTTTTGAAAGAACAAAAGGAACAGAAAAAACAAATATTGAGACAAATTTCAAGGAGACTTCTTAAAAGAAGTGAAAATATAACTATTAAATCAAAATTCTAGTCCTATGCTTCTTAAGGTTAATTTTTAGACATTCAAATTAAATAAAATGTTCTGAGGCAATCATACACCAAAAAACCTAGTTACTTTTAAGGACAATGCAAGTTAGTTTTTTAACTACAAAAGGCACCAGACAATGGATTTTATATCCAGCCAAGCCGAGCAGTTTGACATTTATCTATTGCTATATCTATTTGTTTTCATATATAGTATGTATTTATATTTGCATATCCATTATATATCTATTCAAGGTTTCTGAGACATATAGTAGAGAATAAATTTCAGCTACTTAAATAAGTAGGGCTCGGGAAGATAGCTTAGCAGTCAAACCACCTGCCTGGAAAGTGCAATGAGCTCAGTGTGAGCCCTGACACTGCATGCTGTGCTGGCCCAGGAACCCCAGACATGCCCTGCTGGCCACTGAAACGGTGAAGTGGCATGTGCCTGTAGTCCCAGCACTAGGGAAGCTGACACAGAAGGACCTCTTTGAGTCCAAGCTGTGTAGCCAGACCCTGTGCCAAGTAAATAAAAGATTAAAACTGCTTTTCAAATTAATAAGTGGTAAACCTTGAGAATACAAATTGATGTTGATAATTCAATATTATTTTTTTAAGGTTATTTTAAGTTTAACTCTTTTTTTTTTTTTTTTTTTTTTTGGTCTTTTCTGAGACAGGGTCTCACTATGCAGTTGAGGCTGGCCTTGAGCTCACTTTGGTAGCCCAGGCTGGTCTCGAACTTGCACCGATCCTCCTGCCTCAGCCTCCCGAGTGCTGGGATTACAGGCGTGTGCCAACACGCCTGGCAAAGTTTAACTCTTTTGAAGTGAATAAAAAAGCATAGCTTGCTTGCATTTATTTATTTATTTATTTATTTATTTATTTATTTATTTATTGTCTCTTTGAGACAAGGTCTCGCTATGCAGTTCAGGCTGGCCTTGAGCTCATGTTTTTAGCCCAGGTTGGTCTCGAACTTGCACTGATCCTCCTGTCTCAACCTCCTGAGTGCTGGGATTACAGGCGTGAGCCACCACACCCAGCAAGAATAGCTTTTAAAATCTATATTCGGATAAAATACAATGAATACAGGTAAAATTAGAAGAAATAGGGAAGGAAAGAACAAAAAATGTGGCGAGTTTATGTCTTAGAGTATACCACTTTAAACTAACATGCTTGATAGTAAAATATTTAGTAGACTAAAGAGACTTGAATATATTATAAGGCTATAAAATATACATTAAACTAAAATGAAAAGTTTCAAATTGAAGTCTTAGCTACAAAGAATCTAACAGATAAAGAAATATGAATGTTACATAATTAGCACATTAACTACAAAATGAAATAATGGAGTTGGCACCAAATACATTAGCCATAACAATAAATATGACTAAATTTAACCAAGCTCTTGAAAGAAAAATGGCTTAAAATTGACTTACAAAGGTAAATTTTCATAGTAAAATAAGAATTTACTTACAATAAATACCCCTCAAATAATGATTTAGTCATTAAATAGTGATTAGGGATATTCTTCAGTCCAAAGACTGAACAAATTGATAAGTTATATTAAGTGAAGCTGAAATCATGGTCAATCTGGTGGATTCTGCAAGAAAAGAGATAAAAGATTTAGATAACTGAACATGTTAACATTATGTATTGCTGAGAGGCCACCAGATCATAATGACCAAGGAAGTATTATGTTCATTTATTTGCCTAACTATAAGTATTATAGTACTGTGAGCTAATTAGAGGTAATACCTAAAACTAAAGAATTAGGAGCCAGGGAGATAGCTCCATGGCACAAGTGCCTGCCTGGCAAGTGCAAGGTTGTGAGTTCATGTGGTCCCATGAAAAATAAAAAATTAAATAAATAAATAAACAAATAAATAAAACTAAAGAGTTGACAGGCAGACACTATTATGGCTCCATCTGATTCACGGGTATGGTTCCCTGCAGAAACCAGCCACATTCTGTGACAGTAAATGATGTTACATTCTGTAAGTAGTGGGCCATTTGAAAAAATCATCTTGCCACATATAATACCACCGGAATAGCAGGTTATTTGATACATCTTGTGATATATGATCTGCATCCATTATTTGGTAAATTCTTGTCTACCACAAAAATAATTAGAAGTGTTGCATACTATCAGAGAATGAAAATTGATATGCATTTTTAGGTGTTTGTTTTGTTTTTGTACTTGGGAATTAAACTCAGACACCTTTACAGTAAGCTACATCCACAATCCTCTCTTTTATTCTTTTTTTTTTTTCAGATGCTTTCATAAGTTGCGAACTTGCCAGGGTAGGTCATGATCTGATGACCCTCCCAAACTTGGCCTCCTGAAGAACAAATATTACAAGTGTGTAACATCATGCCTGATTTATATTTTATAGCTTCATCCTCAGGTTAGTATAGCTACTCTTATAATGATAAAGTTCGAATAGACTGGTACAAATTGAACATCTCACAAAATATTACACTGCCCCATCACACTGATTACTTTACAACAGTCAGGTGAGGTAGCATGACGTAAAGTTCCTACAATGCTGATGACCCTTGTGAAACACATGAGCTTCAGAGTGTAAGAAACTGATCCATAAAGATCCAGTAGTCTTTTGGAAAGTTTTATGGTCTTGAAAAACTCAAGTCTACATCTATTAATACTGCTTTAATTCAAATGTTCATTAGTGCAAAACATTCTAGGCCAGAAAATGACTCTGGAAAATGTCTAGACTAAGTGGATACAGCCCATGGAGTGGGTCGTCTACTCCAGGTGACCATATGGTGTTGGTAATGTCAGTGGTAGAAGAAGTTATTTAAAGTGTGTGGAAAGTTCCAGTGAGAAAATGATCATAATTCTACATTAAATCAAATATATGACATCACTAGCAGAATTAGTCATCCTTTGGATTATAGCCTCTGCATATTATTGAACTGTTATAATGAAAGAACACCTAATCAGGGTTCAAACAGCAGTATTTCTTAATGAAACCCACCAATTGGTGGTGGCAATCTGATTACACTACGCTTCTCCTTCATTTTGAAAGGAACAGATTTTCCTTGTGGGTGGATGTATCAAGTATGCATAAAGTTTCTCTTTTTCTGTCTGTGTAGCCTCAGCCAGCACCATTTTCTGAAGCCTTTTGAAATATTTTATCTATCAGCATGGAACTCTACTTAGTAGAATTACGACAGACAAGAAGAGCCATCACAACAAGGGAAGGGCAAGAGTGAGATTAAAATTGTAAGATATATTGTCTTTATCATATGCGTGTACCATCTAACACACCTGAGAGAACATGGACACTGTTGAAGGCATATAACTCTGAAGCAAAACATGTAAAAGTGGCACCCTCCTCCAGAGGATAGCATATATGCAGGTATGAAAATCTTTTTTTTTTCTTTATTTTATTTTATTTTATTTTTATTTATGTTATGGCTGGAAAAGCCTGCCCTGGGGGTGGGGCTGGCACAGGATGTGGTGCCAGGATCGAACTTAGGTCCCTGCAGTTGCCTAAGGTTTCCCAAGCGGGCACTTTAGACCGCTGAGCTATCTTGCCAGCCCTCTAGAACTTTTCTAAGCCCTCCTGAGTGGAGCACATGAGCATGGTGGCACGTACCTATATTCCCCACTCTTGGAAGGCTGAAAGAACAGGTGGATCACTATGAGTCCGAGTCCTATCTAGTAGTGAGACCCTGAACACCCTGTAGATGCTTCCTTAAAATACAAAAAAAAAAAAAAAACCTTTGAATGCAAGTGGACATTTATGGTACCCAGAGTCTGGACAACTCAGAAATCCTGTCTACTAAATAAAGGGGCTCATATCCCCTTTATTTGAGTCTGTATTTCAAATTATCAGAAAACCACCACATCAAGCTCAGGCAGTGGCCCAGTATGAGGGGAACCTTGACTAAATTGCATAGACAGCAGTCAATAACGATTAATTACATAGCTGACATCTTTTATGGTTCCCATCAGAAGTACTTCCCTGTTGTTTGGGAGAAAAAAAATATGTCTTCTTGGCTGTACATAGTGGCCTAGAGCTAAATTGTACAAGAGATAAAATGAGGTAGACTGAAAGATATGCCTCCTAGACTCACCTGCAAGGAAAGAGGAGCTACTTGAACAATGCAGGCATCAGTGATTACACTGAGCCCTTCACGGTCTACCACAGATGCAGCATGCTGCACTACCATGGCTGTGGACCTCATAGAATCATCCACATGTGCAACTGAACCAGGTAGGAACAAAGCCATGACAGCTCCAGGACAGTGCTGACAAACGAAACAAGCCCTGTGTTTCTCCTGAGAAACCAAGCCCATGTTGCATGTATATTTTCAAAGGCAAACCATGAAATAGCAATTAAACAAGGTCTTCTCAGTTTACTATTCATGTTTAATAAACATTTTTAAATGCTCTCATATGCTAGTTATATACAGTCAGAATTTCAATTTTGTGTGAAGAGAAATGTCATTAATTACACAAATTGAATTCTATGGTGCATATAATCTTATTTTAATGAACTAAATTAGACTAGAGCTGATTTATATTTTCATATCCCAGGACAATTTTATAATTCACACAATCACCTTTGTTCAAAACCCCTTCCTTTAGCAACTCAATTTGACATTGCTTAATTTCTTTGTTTCTCTGAGCAATATATCCTCCACTATAGCATTAAAAGTGTCCTGTTCATTTAAAAGGAATTTGTAACTATATTTTTTTTGCTACCAGTGAAGTAGAGAATCCTGATTTTATAAAAATCTATGTGGAAGCAACAATTCCTGGCAATGATTGAGGAGAGTTCTGCAATTTTTTCCTTGGAGACAAGGTTATCTGCCCTGTGTCACCACATTATTATAGGATTTGAAAAGTGTTCATGAGATCGCATATTGAAAAATTAATAATACATTACATTACAGAAAAGAATTTTTTTTACTTCAGACACAACCCCAAAAAATTGTCTGAGATATTGAGCCCATTCTTTAAGATTAACTAACTAAAATATTTTGAATCAATTTGATCTTAAGCAGTAGAAGCATTTATACAGTTAGAAATGGGGAAAATTTTTTTAAAATGAAAAGATCATGTTGGAATTAATATCTATGCAAGTGTATTATCAGGATGAAATAGATAATATAATAGTTCTGATCACTAAGCAGGATTCTGTTACCAAACAAAATTAAAGAATATTGGACTTGGCTCTCTTCCCTGTCTGCAATGAACATAGTCACAGCCTCCTCACACCTTTGTGTCAGTCCAAAAGGTGCCCAGTTTGCCACCAGAAAGGCATTCTCTTTATTCTTACTAAAGTAGGATTATGATTTTAGTTATGTACTTCCAAAGTTTATTGTAGGGGAAGTAAGTGTTAGAAGAATAAAAATGTTGGGTAAATACATAAATACATCAAATGTGGGTTAAACAATTTAAATGGATTTCCCTCCTGCAGGGTATTTTTAGAAACTGTGCATACAAATATGCAGTATAGTGCTCTAAACATGCGCTGTTTCAGCTTCAGAAGTACAGTACATATGCCCATGGAGCCCTTTTATAAACTCATAGAATATGCTTGGTTTCATGGGTCTACTCTCCCTGAAGCATATTTGAGGTTCACTGTTTATTCAAACCCTTGTCTTCAGTTGTGTAGCTACAGTGACATCAGGAGAATGAGCACCAACTACTGGTTACTGGTCAACTTCTATTATTTATAAATTACTATGATGCAAATCACTTTAGGGTGGGAAGGAGTCTTTGTCAGTCTCAATAGGACTGTGCAAGAATTTACCTCACAAATGACTCAGCTGATGTTTCATTCTGCTCCTAGCAGATGACAATGTGCTAGGGGATCAAGCAGATGTATACTTGCATGCAGAGCTTTGCATCATCACTGGGTGGCACATCCCACTGAGGTAGAAACTGATTTTGGACAGTGGCATCCAGTGCTAAAAGCATCTGTCGTTGTAACAGTGGGGGAAATGGTACACAGCACCACAGTGTCCCCTCAGTTAGACGGCCAGTTTTGGGTACCCCTTTCTTCCTCCTATATTTTTTGAAATTAATTCTCCTAGTTACTGATAACTGCTTCAATTATGTCATGAAATTCTGGAAATAAATGCTTAAATTGGATATATATAACATTTAGAAATACAACTTGTTCATTTGAATGATCATTTAAAGACTTGTTGATGAATTTCTTCTCATAAAGTTATGCCTTGAATAACACCCCTCCAATTTAAAGACTGTTACAGTTTATATCTAGTTGTCCTCCCAAAGCCTCATGCAATCATGGGGCAGAGACTTCTAGAGTTTGAGACTTGATCCATGATCCACTGGGATTATGTGTTTCAGTACTGATGAGATTATGGTCTGAGTATTGTTGGGAATTGTAACTGTGGCCTGAGGTGGATAGGCTAAAGCAGAAAGCCTTAATGTAATATAAAGAGCAGAGAGACAGACTCTTTCTGTTGCTCTCTGCTCCCCCTGGTTGTTCCATTTCTTCTGTCACCATTGTTGCTGTTCTGCCACCACGCACTGCTGCTCTCTGCCAGGTGCCCCTCAACCTTGGAGCCAAGTATGGACTGAAACCTCCAGTAACTGTGAACTAAACAAACCTTTCCTTCCTTCATTTTCTGTGTTGGGTATTTGTCCCAACAATGTGAGAAAAGAAAGTAAGACAGAATTTGATACCGAGAGAAGTGGGGTTGTTGAGGTGGCTATACCTGACAGTGTGGATTTAAGCTTTGGGGAATGGCTTACGGGAAGAGATAGGAAAGATTCAGAGATGTTGGTACAAGCAAAGCACTGGAAAATCTGTGGCTGCTCTGTAGGAGAGGTTCTGGTCAGAGTTCACACCAAAAGACTAGCTTGAAGTCCAGGCATAAAGAATGGCTTAAGGGCCAAAACTGGAAAGGTTTAGAGAGGTCCTCTACTTGTGAAGAGCTGGAAAAGCTTTGGCTGTTCTACAGAGAAGATTCTGTCAGAACTCAGACCAGAAGACTGACAGAAGGCCTGCCTGTAAAGACCAAATTGAAGAGATTTCTGCTGGGAAAAAGGACAGCATTGGTTGTTATACTCCAGATGATTTTTGCTATGGATTGGCTGAAAGTCTGTCAGAATTTGCTTATGCCCAGACAATTTGCCTAAGACTGAGATTAAGCATGGCAGACTGATTAATCTTTCAAGAGATATTTCAAAGCAACAAACTACTGGGGCAGTGGCATGGTTGTTATTGGTGGCTTTTAGCCAGATTTAAGTTGAAAATCAAGGGCAAAAGGCCAAGAAGGATGATTTAAAATATTATAAGTTTAGTCAGAAAGGAAACCTCAGGAAAGATGTGGACTGCAAAGATGGAGCTCAAAGGATCTCCGCTGCTGTGAAGGAACCAGAGAATCAAAAGGATGGCCTGAGGGCATCACAAGAGGTGGAAGCCCTTCATCCTTTTCAGCTCCAGAATTGTAAAGAAGAGAGGCTT
>PVJA010035068.1:0-22097 GCA_004027025.1 Myocastor coypus
TTTTTTAGGGCCCTTTTCCTCCCCTCCCTCCCCCTATCCTCCCAAATCATCTTTTTCATAGTTGTTGATACCATTTGCTTTGGCACAAGTTGTGGCTTACATTATTTATGTTGATTTTGGTTACTGGGTTCCTGTCCTCGTCCTCTTTGTTCCTCTCATTTCCCCTTCCCCTACTCTTTATCCCTCTCCTTGTGGCCTTGGACCCTTTTCCTATTGGATGAGACTTTTCTCTTGTCTCTTTCAAACCATCTTATATCCTTTTCTTTGTACTTAGCCTCACTCAAATCAGGGACATGGTATATTTTTTTTTAATTTTTAAAATAGAGCACAAATTAGAACTAACACAATATGTTACAAGTGACACAGAATTTCACTTAACAAATTAATATGAACTTTACAGTATTTGTTATAATGCATAGTATTTTCCTCCAATCAGCTATTTATAGGACCAGATACATGCATGCAAAATTAGAAGAAAAAAGAAAAAAAGAAACAAATATATAAAAAATTAAGAAGAGAAAAAGTACAAACAATGCGAAAAATGAGACAAAACAAAGTATTAACTGTTTTTTTTTTCTTTAGACCAGCAGAAATGCAGTTTAGTTGTCCAAACTGTCCTGATTACATACATAGATAAATCTCTTTTTCTCCTACTCCCTTTCCTGTCTTTCTCCTCAACTCAGTAACTCTAGCATTCAAGTTTGAATGTCTGATTTATTTCACTCAACATTGTTTCCTAGATGCAACCATTTTTCTTACAAATGCCTCAAATGTGTCTCTTTTTTTAAATAGCTGAGAGCATTCCATTATATAGAGATGTACATTTTGTTTATCTAACCATGTGTTGACAGGTGTACAGGCTGCCTCCAGATTTTGCTCTCATCAATTGTGCTGGTATCATCATTGGTATGCAAGTATCACTGTAGTCTGATGACTTCAGGTCTTTGGGGAAGACACATAGCAGGGAGATAGCTGAGTTGTACAGAATTTCTAGTTTTAAATCTTTAAGAAATTCCCATAATGGTTGTACTAGGTTGCATTTCCACCAATAATGCCAGAGGGTTCCTTCTTCACCACAGGCATTTGTTACTGATTTCCTAATGACTACCATTCTTTCTGGAGTAAAATGGAATTAATGGACAGAGATGAACATTTTTCATATTTTTTTGGCCATTTGAATTTCTTTTTCTGTGAAGTGTCCATTCTTTTCTCTAGTCTAATTCTTGACTTAGTCTTTAATTATAGGTGATTTATTTTTTAGCTCATTGTATATTATAGATATTAGTTCTCTAAGAAGTAATTGGAAAAACTTTTGCCATTTCTCTAGGTGAGAATTTTAACTCTACCCAATATTTTTACCAAACAGAAATTCTTAGTCTAATATCATCCCACCTGTTAGTTTTTGCTGCTTTTTCTTATGCAATTGAGGGTCTATGTAGAAAGTCTTTTCCTAGTCCTATGTCAAGTGTTTTACCTATTTTGCTTCCTACGAAGTTTGATGTTTCTGTTTCAATGTTTAGATTATTTATCAATTTTTATTTTAATTTGCTATATAGTAAGAGATACGTTTCATTCTTTTCCAAATGGATAACCAGTCATCCCAATACCATTTATTGAATATGCTATTTTTCTTCCAACATACGTTGTAAAGATCAAGTAATAGAACATATCTAAGGAGGTTTCTGCATCCCCAGTTCTGTTCCACTGGACCAGCACTCTGCTGTTTTATATACTATTACATTATAGTAGTTTGAGGTTTGCTGTTTCTATGCCTCATGATTTGCTCTTATTGCCCAAAATTACTTCTGCTACTGGGGTTTCTTCTGGTTCCATATGAATTTTAGGATTGTTTGCTCTAGACCTATAAACTGTATTGTTGGTATTTTGTTTGGAACTACATTGAATCTGTATAACAGTTTTGATAGTACTGGCTATTTTGACAGTATTGGTTCTACCCAACCAGGACCAAAGGAATTCTTTGCATTTTTCTGATATCTTCTTCAGACTCTTTTTTCAGAGCACTGTAGTTTTCTTTCTACAGGCCTTTCACTTCTTTGGTTAGGTTAATTTCTAAGTATTTTATTTTTCTTGAAACCATTATAAAGGGCACTGGTCTCATTATTTCCTTCTCATCCCATTCATTGTTCGTATACACAGATCCTAATGATGTTTGTATGTTGAACTTGAATTCTGCTACTTTGCTGAATCAACATATTTCAACTGATCACAATTACCATGATCATTATTTTGATGCTTAAATTATCAGAACTTTCTTTAGCTGCAATTCCAACATTTCTTAGCATAGCCTAGTCTCAGGCAACAATCTCTCCCTACGACTATTTAAAATGTTTTTGCCCAAAGCCTTCAAATAAACTGAGCTCCAGAGAATTAATAATTATACCAGATACAGTCTCTATCTCATCCTTTCCACTTGCCCTTGCCATTTAAGTTCTCGCTGGTGTAGTTTGCAGATGCTAGTGTTTGCTTTTCTCTGATAAGGACCTTTTTGGAGGCTGGGTTATACTTCCCAAATGGCAGGCTTGAAGTTCCAGAGGACTGATGCTCAATGACTCAAGGAAGTCGGATATAAATGGCCAACTCCCTTAGCACAGATGAGATAATGCTGACGTGTTCATTTTACACTGAATCTCTGGGCTCCTTGTTACTCGCAGTCTTAACATGGAAAATAATGAGCCTTCTAATACTATTCTCCCCTTCCCTATCTCGTTTTTCTACTCCTCTCCTCTCATCAGAACCGTTGCTTCCATGTTTTCTCCACAAATCAAATTCCAAGTACTAGAAATGCTACTGCTGCTACTGCTGCTACTGCGGCTGCTGCTGCTACTGCTACTGTTGCTGCTGCTACTGCTGCTGCTGTAGTAACAGGGCTAGAAAATGCATGTGTTGTCCACTAGTTAACTCTGACTTTATTTTTCACTTTAAACTTTACATTGTGAGAGCTACCTTACTCATAGCATGTCGTTTCACTCATAAGTCTTTCATCTATATTGACAAAAGGTGTACAATAAATACTTGATGAGGACAGTGTGATCATAATGACAGAGATATCTCATCTAAAAGACTGAACTTTTTCAAAGAATTCATTTAAACTCAACTAGCATTTATTAGGCACTCAGGTGTCAGGGGTTTTACTACACTCTAGAAACATAAGAATAAAATATGTGATAGTAAATGAATTAGATGTTTTCCTGTCAGAAAGTTACGGAATTAAAAAGGCTATATTTTGACATTTATAACACTACAAAGGTCATATTTTCAACAAGAATGATTCTGATATATTGAAAAATAATGGCTATTTAAGAAAAATAGAGGGACTAGGGACAATATATTAGGATCAATTGCTGTGCTGGACCCTCTTATTTTGCCTTAAATCTTTGAAAAGCCTTCATTAATATTAGAGCCAACCTTTTTTTTTTCCAGGTGCTAAACTAAGTTTACAACCTATAGCAATTTATATGACTTCCATTAGGATTTCAAAAACATTATACATTATCAAAAGTATTTTCTCTATTTGATAATTGTATATTTTTAAGAGACTGCCAAGAAGTAAGTACAGACTGTACCAAATTGAGTAGCATGTGGGGCAACTGTAAATATGGTGGTATTTTATAAATATATTTGTGCTGATTGCTTAATCACAAAAAAGCATGCATTCCTTCTCACTTGTTTTCAATCAATATAGTAATATATGACCACATATATTCCATTTAAGAACATAATAATTAAACATGTAAATAGGGGGAGCTTTTGTTTTCCCTTATCCATGTCTTAAGACATTTAACTTCTTTCCAAATTTACGATTAGTTCTTTTAGTTATTGGATGCTACATGGTGCTTACTTTTCAGCAAAACATCACCTGTCACTGACTCATTGTTGCTTCCTGCCTACTTTCTGTTACCAAGAGATTTTTCTCTTCTTGACAGATCCTCCTAGCATTTTAGCACTTTATGAAATGATGTGTGCTAGAGATGTCTCTTATCCTCTCTGTCTCATAATGATCCTTAAACATGTCTGTGTAAAGAAGTTAATATCTGACTGACTTACTTGCAGTAGCAGCATCCTGGCCTTCTGGTAAATATCACTAATAAAACTTTCCTCTTGTACTGAACCTAGGCAAGTCTTTTTTTCAATGTTCACAAAAATGCTGTCCCTAAGCCAGTGTTGGCTCTATGATGATGACATCATTTGGATATACTATAATTTTCAATAATAAATTGTCATGTTTTCATTTTATTGAATTCTTATTTTTTGTTCAGTGAAATTTTGTATTGTTTCTATTTTTTTAGCATTTTTCATTCTCTTTAAAAATGAAAAGAAAAAAGAATTATGAAACTATGAGGCATACTAGAAATTGATTTTTTGCTTTTGCTTTTTGGTTTTTAGAAGCAGATTTTTGCTATGTAATTCAGGCTGGCCTTGAGCTTATTGTATAGTGCAGGTTGGCTTTCAAGTCATGGAGATTCTTCTCCATCAGCCTAACAAACCCAAGAATTACAGGCATTTTCTACCAGGCAGGCCTGGTTTGGAAACTAAATTAAAATTAATGTGAAAGCTTTAAAAATTCGGTTTTTTTCACAGATCAGAAAAAGGAAGGGCATTAATATGGTGAAGGTATATTCTAGCTCAATAAAATGCTAATGAATATTAAGAAACATAGATTTGTTTTTCTTAAGAAAATAAAATGTTTTTCATAGTAAGAGAAACCACTGACAGTAAAAAGACAACCCACAAAATGGGTCAGCTGGCTGTTCCTCAGATGAAAGACTAATATCTAGAATATATAAAGAATTGAAAAAAATTAGATCCCCAAATTTAGGGACTTAATCCAAAAATGAGCATCTAAGATAATAGCCTTATAATTTTAGAGCCCAGTAAGTAAGATGAACTGCTTAATCATTTCTTCTGTAGCTCATGTTGCACTAGTTGAAACGGGCCATGATGCAATCTAAAAAGAAGCAATCTGTGTATATAAGGGATTCATTTCATATATGAGGAAATCAGTAGCCCCAACACACATGTATCTGATGAAAATATGGCAAGAACTTGCCATACGAGGCATCAGTAAGTATACAGAAAGATGCTCAACATCTTTATCAGGGAGATTTAAATAAAAGTTATCATGGCATAGCCTCTCACACTTGTTATGATGGCTATTGCATCACCCCTGAGAAAAACTATGACTTTAGCATCACATCCCTCAGATATCTCTTTTGCATTCCTAAGGCTTTTTACCAGGTTTAGGGGACACTGTAGCTGTTCCCAGAAGGAATGGACCAGATAAATATAAAGCAGATAAGTATTATCTAAAGGACTCTGGGACATGGGAGAACTGGTG
Source organism: Myocastor coypus (assembly GCA_004027025.1). Taxonomy (NCBI): domain Eukaryota; kingdom Metazoa; phylum Chordata; class Mammalia; order Rodentia; family Myocastoridae; genus Myocastor; species Myocastor coypus. The sequence continues at coordinate 5,357 of PVJA010035068.1, forward strand.
TCATCTGTAGAAAATGCCTTTCCTGATTGTATGCTAAGTCGAATGCCCTTTTAAAGACTGACAACACAAGGAAACGAAACACACACCATGTTTATAGTGGCACAGTTTGTAATAGCTAAATCTTAGAAACAGTCCAAATGTCCATCAGCTGATAAATGGATAAAGAAGATGTGTTTTTGTGTAATGGACTACTACTCAGCCATAAAGAGTAAACTTGAGACATTCCTAGGTAAATGTATGCACCTTGAGATCAGACCCTTAAGAGAAATAAATCAAACCCATATATGTAGACATTGCTCTGTCTCTCTGGTGTGAGAATTGAAAAACATAAATGAGGACAAATTGTATGATAGATATTGTGAAATAGGAAGAAATAGTTAAAAAGGAAATGGGAACTGGGAGCCAAGAGGGGCAAAGGAAGGAAAGAAAATGAAAAATGATTCAATGGAAATAAAGCTGTGTAAATGAAGAGGGGAAGGAGGGTTATAGAGAGGATAGAGAAATGGATAAAAGGGAATCAAGATATGTCATGTACAGGAACAAATTCCCTATGATGACTTTGATAATTATCTGTATCTAAATTGTACCAGTAAATTTAATTAAAAAACAAATGAATAAATGAAATTACAAAATCATTGCAACTGCTGCATAAAGACCCCAAATTCCTTGCTGTCCTACCAATCATGAGAAGTGAAAGAATCTCAAAAACCAAACTGATGAGAGCAATAAATAAACTACTTAGAAATTGTATATGTAATGCATAAATTTATTTTCCTAATAACCTATGTAACAGCTGGATAATGTTATCTCAATCCAAGTTTGAATCTGTGGGCCTGCTAGATAATTCTGAGCAGAGCTAAAGTGATATCCCCACTTATTTTTCTTCTTAGGTTTCTATGGAGACATCTTTTGAGTTGGTCTTTGCCAAAACAGAATATTTTGTTTTATTTTTAAATATAATGATAACAAATTTGTCTATGCAAAGGAAAAATTTTGACAGATTTCTGAACCTAGGCTAAAACATGATTTCATCATTTATGTATTCAGAGAGAGCTAACATCATTAGAGACAGAATTTCTAAGGGTTTGTATGTGTTCATTTGAGAAGAAAATTATTCCTCATCCTTCAATGAAGGGCAACGATTATTTTTTACACTTTTATTTTCATGCAAAGTCTTAGGTAATACACATTTTAAAAGATGTCAAATTTTACAGGATCTAATCAAATTTTAAATTTAATAAAGTTGTAATTTTAATGGTTCCTGTATACTTTTCACATAAAATGTGTTGATGAAAACAAAAATACAAAACAAGCACACACAGACTCAGCTGTTTATTCCAGTTATAAAACTAATGTTGCATAAAAATATAAATTGAATACTTATATAAAATAAACCTAAGAAACTAGCATATTTGGAATAAAATGTTTATGTACATCCAAAATTTAACTCCTTAGAATTTAACAACCAAGATTTCAAAAGCCTGCATAGGTCATACAGCATTTTTGTTTGTTTGTTTTTCATTGTATAACTTTCAATCATGTCTAGTGCCAACACAGACTGTCCTCCACCAGGAGCTCTTGTTATTCAGTTTCCCTTATAAGCAATTACATTGTCCTTGAGGTCCACTTATTAAATATGCAGATGAGCTACTGTTCTATGAGAATCAAAACAACTTCTGTTAGAAACATGAAAGAAGAGTGTGCAGTAAAGGACACACGTGTCCTAATCTACACTATGCTATGTGTAAAACTGATCAATGAAAGTAGTAGTGGGGAAAAGAGCTAATGGTAAAGAAGATAGCTATTTCTTTTTTTTTACATATATGATTTTAAATGCAAAGAAATTGGAGTGACAATAAAAAACAAGATTTTATCCCCACATATTATGTGACAACAAGAGTCTTCTTTTTGAAACTCAAGAAGGAAACAACTGCATTCCAAACAGTAAAATATGCAGGTCAAACATATGAAGGTATTTTTAGGTGCCACATTCACTCCAAAGCCCATTCATCTCCTGCAGTGCCCCAAAAGGTGATGTAAACATCTACCTGTCTAGATAATAAAGATAATAATGCACCACTAACAGCACCAGAAAAGATGACTGTCTTCTGAAGAAAGAGTAAGACTGAGGCAGGAAAAGCTATGACTCCTTAGTTTCTTAGTCCTATTATGAGAAACATAACAAGAGGGATACATTCTGCATTAGATTGCTAATATATCAATTGTGTCCTGTGTGAGCATGGTGGAGTGCGCTAAAACACACCTGGGTGGCCATATAATGTGGCCTCTTTACCCAAATAAGAGGTGTGTTAGACACGAGGTGTATAAGGATGCTTCTCAGGCCACACAGCATATAGTTCTATAAAACATTTTCAAATGAGTAACAACTCACTCTAAAATAATGATAAAATGTATGGGAAATACATAAACCAATGACATGGAAGGTACCCAGGGATGTGCCTTGCCCTATTTCAGTGCTCACAAACAAGTAAATTAGGATACAGGTTGGCTGACCAGTTTTACTTTATTCAAACCTAATACAAGGATAAAAACAGAGTAGAAATCTATATAGTCTTCCTCCTTTCAGCTACTATTTATACCTGTAGTTTTAAATATTGAGTCAACTTTTATCAAGAAGTATTATATCCTTTTCTATAAAGAAAAATATTAACTTACACCTATCCTTTATTTTTGTCTCATCTATCCATCCATAGGCAAACATTTCTCACCCATTTCCCATACACCCAGTTACCTACTCAGAATTCTAACAAATGAGGCTTCATTTTTCCTTATGGCCATATATTTAAGTTAAGATAAATCTATTAAATCTATATTTAATGTTTTCTCAATTGATTGTATTTATATAAATGCTGTTAAATTTATCCTCGCTGTTCATCTTACCATCTTTGCCCCATGAGACAGACACACCTTTCTTTCTCATTTTAAAAAAATTGATTGATTGATTGATTGACTGATTGATTTGATACAAGGTCTTGCTACACAGCTCAGACTCATAGGGATCCTCCTGTCTCAGCCTCCCCTGTGCTGGGATCACAAGTGTGCACCACCTTGTCTAGTTTCAGGACCAGCACGGTGTTCCCAGGGTTCCAAGTGCCAGCACAATATGTGGCATTACCACATGGGATTGAACCCAAGTCCTTGCACTTGCCAGGCAGGCACTTAGACTACTGGGATATCTCCCCAGCCTGTCCCATCATTTTGAACAGTCAACGTTTTGAGGAATGGCCAGTTTTCCTCTCACTTGCCGCTCTAGTGTTATGTCACATTGCTTTGCTTTCTTCTCTGCCAGACCTCATCTGACCCACTTCTGCTGCACCTTTTCAAAGTCTCTGGACTCAGAGCAGTGACCCTCTAGCCACTGTAACAGTGTCTTTAGTCCTTTGCTGAGGGCTGTGCCTCTGGATAATGTAAATTGTCATCAACCTATTGTTACCTCACAGAACAGTAGCAATAAAGAGTCAAAATAAATTAACTTCAGCCTCTATATGCTGCAGGACACTGTCCAGAAGGTTTTTCTATTTCCTTTTCATAAAATTTAAAGACTGAATGACACCAGGCAGAGCAAACCATGTCACCCTTATCCCCATAGCTGAAAATACATGCTCCAAATATAAGTTTAAAAACTTGAGAAAATGAATTTTTCTTTCAAGAGGGATGGTTAACATTTTAAGACATAATAACTGCTCCTAAAAGTTATAGGCTTTAAACGTGAGATAAGATGTTGAAATCCCCATGAAGCAAAAATTTTTATTATGGGAAGATAATTGTGAAATCTTGCAATGTATTATATAAAAGCCAAATTTACTAAACAAATTATTATTTTGCAATGCAAAACTTTTAGCTGACAATCATTCCTTCAAATTTATTTTACAAAAGAAGAACCCTACAAATTTAAGATTTTCTTTTCTAGAGACTATTGATCACGTTAAATACTCTAACCATGATAAAAGATGGAGAATTTTAAATCTAGTTTATAGGGAAATATGTTAATTGAAGTCTTAAAAAAAAAAAAAAAAACACAGTTGTCAGTAGACGCAAGCTGTTATTGTATGAAAAGCAGAGCTCACAGGCTTGTCCAAAACTTCAAAGTAGGTAGATTTTCTTTTCTTCATTTATCTTCCCTCCCTGCATTTTGCAACATTTAATATTTCAAGACTATCACTTAAATATTTGGACTTCTGATTTCCTTTCAAAAATTTTTTTTAAAAAGGAACTGCCAATTCACATATCCACTGGTAATAGGTACCTTGAGTTAAATATTTGAATTCTCCTTGGGGTACAGCACAAGTCCTGCATTTCTCTAGAAGTCTTCTCATACACTATAGATTGTCAGGTCCAGCTGAATTCACTCATTCAATTCACCTTTCTGAGTTCTATAAGCATTTATTTAATTATGTCTTATGAAGTACTGATCTTAATAATGTCTGGTCTTCATACTTACAAGGTGCTGTATACTATTAATGACTAATTACTTTTGGTCACTTAATAATAGCCTTATATTTAAAAAATATATATATATATTATATTTTATAGAGTTGTTATGGAAAGCACAAATAAATAGTAATTTTTATGTAGCTGGGTTGTATAGTTTAGTTGAAGACCGAAACTTGTTAAACTATTTTTTCATGTTTGGCTACCCATTTGATAAATTGTGTATTAATCTCTTAGAGCTGCCACAAAGGTTACCACCAACTGGTGGCATAAAACAACAGAAATTTATCCTCATAGTTCTGGATCACACACCAAAATCATAAAGTCAGTAGGGCCACACTCTGGGTGTCGTCTGGAGAATTCTTCGTCGTTTCCAGCTTCTTAGGGTGCCTTGGCTTGCGGCAGCACAGCCCCATCTCCGTCTTCCTCTTTACATGCCTTTCCTCTTGATGGGCCTATTTGTCAACATTCTCATGAAAACAACGATCACTGGATTCAGGGTCTGTTCTAAATCTAAGCCATGCCTTTTAAAGATCCTTGACCTCATTACCTTGGCAATGTCCTTTCCAGGTTCTCATCTCGGTCCAAGAAGTTACTATTTGTAATCCCAAAGATACGTTATTGGAATCCCATCAAGTTAATTCCAATCTGCCACTCCCAGTGCAACCCACGGTGAAAGTAAAGACACTAAAGCATATTTATAACTACTGGGGAGCCAAGGCACCCTAAGTCCAGACATGAAGATGGCTTTCCTGAACAAAGAGAGCAATTCAGGGCCTCACCTGCTTTTATTCAGTGGAGGACTGGCTTGAGGAGGAATAACTGGGAACTGTGGGAGGTAGGTGAGTACTGTGAGCTGAGCTAAGAGGGGGGCCTGCATTTACCTCTGCCATAATGCAGAGCGGATATGCAGAGAGTAATTTGGATAATGCTACTGAGATAGTATCTAGTGTTTTGGGCATTAGATACTGTCTGGTGCTTCAGCTTTGATGTAGTCCTTCAAGCGTCAGGAAGTTATAGCCTCTATCTCGAGGCTCAATCCCAGCTGGCAGGGTGGAGCTTCATCCTGTCTTAGCCTGACTCATATTGGAGAGCAGCAGGTGTAGGTTATCAGTGAAGCACTCATGCCATTTTCAAAGACTATCACCAGCACCTGAGCTAGACCAATACACATTGCTTAAGGCCAACTGAAAGGATAAACAGAAGTCCTAGCCAGGTCTATACTTATCAATACAAGGAAACAGGGCCAGATACAGTCAAAAACAGAAACAGTTGCTCTTCTTTCAAGGAGAGTTGCTCAGGTGGTCCTCCACAATATTCATATGCCTTTCCTCTTGTTGAGCCTATTTGCCAATGTTTTTGTAAAAACAGTGGATTTAGGGTCCATTCTAAATCTGTGTCATGCCTTTTAGAGATCCTGTACCTCATTACGTTGGTAAACACTCTTTCCAACAGCCACATTTGCCAGCATGTGAAGGAGAGAAGAGTTAGAATTCTGACTTATCTTTCAAAGGGATATAATTCAACCCATTATACACCAATTTTTCAAAGATTTAAATAAATGTGTGGCCAATGTTAATTATTTAACTTCCAGACACTTTCCAATTTAAGTTCACATATGTCATAAAATCAAGCTATAAATGTGAAATTTTTCTTTGTCTCAAAAATTAAGATCTTTGCTGACTTATAATTACTTTCATCCCATAAGCAAGAACTAAGGCACAAAGTTATACTGAAATGAATGAGGTCTGATAATTTAAGTTACAACCCTTTATATCAGAGTAAGTAGAATTTTTTTTCCCCTTTTGGCCAGAACTTTTCAAGATGAGATTCGTGGGCCCCTGAAATGGCATGGTGGCAGGCCAGTGCAACTTTAACTTAGTAAGAATAAATTACAGCATGTCCAGAAATGTGGAAGGTCAGTGGTAGCTTAAAATTGGCACAGTAAAGATATTTACACCAAAGTATTTGGCAAACACTCAAATCAAGGGTCCTCCTCAAAAAGTCAGTTGTTAAACAATTGCCAACACAATTACCTGTATATTATCAAAAAGTAACAAGTTGCTTGGCTCTTTCAGAGTAAAAGTAATTACTTTTCCTTAATTACATTTAACTAACAATAAATTCAACATTGTACTATCACCCAAATATTTTTTTTAAGAATTTTTTTTTCTTGTTTCAGAACCTTTGTTTGTTTATTCACTCATTTTTATGGCCAGCTCAGCCCGCCCCAAGGGCAGGGCTGGCACAGCATGTGGTGCCAGGGATCGAACCTCGGTCCCTGAAGCTGCCCAAGCTTTCCCAAGCAGGCGCTTTAGACCACTGAGCCATCCCACCAGGCCCCTCACCCAAATATTATTACTTCTTATAATCATTATTTCTTTAGATGATGTTCAAGGTCAATAAGGAGAGCAATAAAGCTTGAAAAGGTGTACTGTAACAGCCTATAACTCAATGGAGTCCCAAATTCCCTGTTCAAGGAGATTATGGGGTGACAGAGGAAAGGGATCAATGATGTATAGTGTACCTAAGGAGAATCATCTAGAGAGAAAATATTCTCTCAGGCTTTCACAGAGAGCAAATTGGTCAAACAATGCTCATGCTCATCCAGATGACTGACACTGACAAAAGTTCTGCAAAAGGGAGTACATGGTTCCAGGGTAAATCCTGAGGGGACCTGACTGACCTTGTCAGATACAAAAGCTACATGTTTTTGTAATATAAGTCTTGCTTTATCTTGGTCTTAACCATCCAGCAGAAAAGTCTAACCATGAGGTATAAAAAGGAAAGCCACTTCCTTTTTATTTCCATTTAATGGGTTGATTTGTAAAAGGCTCAAGTCAACAGCTTCAAATCATGCCAAATGAGCTGACAATCCACTACTGTTATGGACTATTGGACTATATATACAGCTCCTTTCTCTTTGTGCAGTGAAAAGAAAGATCTGTACTAATGATGTTTAGACAAGAAATCATGTCTGTATCTTATTTTCTGAACAACCACAATGAAGACAACAATATGTAATGTATTAATCACTGTAAAGCCCGGCAGGATGGCTCAGTGATCTAAAGCTCCTGCTTAGGAAAGCTTGGGTGGCTGCAGGGACCGCGGTTCAATCCCTGGCACCTCATGCTGTGCCAGCCCTGCCCTCAGGGCAGGCTGAGCCAGCCATAAAAATGAATGAATAAACAAACAAAAGTTCTCAAACAAGAAAAAAAATTCTTTAAAAAAAGATACTTAAAAAAATTGAAAAGAAACAAAATCACTGTAAAAATAAAATGAAAATTAAAAAGGAAAGGTGAACCTGGTTGCAGATAATGAATTTTTTAGAATACTTGCATAAGACTAGAATTTTGAAGCTATCAAATTAGTGACACAATTTCAGAAGAGCATAAAAGTTATGATGAAAGTATGACATTATATTGGTTCAAGTATAAAATATTTTAGCTCTGGCAAGTATTCTATGTATAAAATGGTTATTTACAAATAAAACAGAATTCAAATATTTTTTTAAAATAGACTGTTGGATAAGATACCCAGCCAATTCTACCCCTATGTCTTATCTACTGTTGGGGTTACATAAAAAAGAAACACATAGATCTCTGATTTTCAAATAAAGGATAGTGACCTTTCTAGTAAACCAATTCTACAGTTTACCAGAGAAAGTACATGATAATGTGTTGAGAGCAAAATTGATTAACCCAGGGAATCAATTTAAAGAAATGTGACTTCAGTCACAGAGACAGTGTTGTACAAGTTTTGTTATCACATAGATACTTATTAAACTAGCCACAACATTAACAAATCACATTCACAGGGAAAGTCAAATGAGTTCTACAGAATATTCCTTACCAAATGGCAGTGTTAGATGTCATTTGCTATTACAAACAACAAGAAAGACTATATGCTATGGCACAAGGAAAAGTACCCTAGAATCAGAAATGATACATGAGATGTTTGCATATAGCAAAGGATATTGCTAGGCAAATTAAAAAAAATTACAGGCCTATAATGCAATAGATATGTAGTAGCCACCAACCTGCTTCCTCATCTTGATCCATTATTGAAAGAAATGCTTCAGAGTGTAAATATGGCTTCATTCATCAAACTTTTATTGCAACTGACAGGCACTGAATGTAGTAGGAGTTACATCAGTGATGAAAGTAGGCAACAAATTATCCTGTCTTCCTCTGGATATTGTGCAGAAGACAACAGCCAATAAGCCAAATCAATGAGTTGATATCTGATGGATTTTTGCCCTACAGAGATGACAATTCCATATAGTTCAGCTTAATATGTTAGAAGATGATAGAACTAAGACAAACTCAGCAGGACAGAGTGGGAGAGCATCTGAGGGAGGAGTATAGTCTAGAATCCGGGCAGTGGGGAGCAAGGGAGGCCTACTCTGGGCCATCGAACTCAGCATGCCACATAGAGATATTGGCAGTTAGAGCAGGATTACACTGCTCTTTCATCGGGTGATCACAGGAGACTTTTAAAATGTAGTCAGGACAAAAACATTCCTTCAGAACATTACAGTACCAGAAAATGTAGTTTATACTGACTTCTTAAAATGTGTGTCTCAAAGACATATCCATGATCACGAAAGACACAGAATGGTGCAATTGTAATGTGGAGGTTGAAACATCATTTCTTAAGTAGACCAAGCTGTGGGACAAGCTACTTGACTGCCAAGAGCTTAGTTTTTCTCTGATGCTTGGCAGAGAAACAAGCTGAGCTTATTATTAAGCCAAATCCAAATCCTGCAACTAAATATGGGTTACATTTTCAAAGATGATTGTTCTCTAAAGAATGCGTTGGAAAATAATTGGTCATATCTTGTAGTTGAAGCTTCCGTGGTGGGTGGGTGTTAGCTTACATCACTTAGAATTCCCTAGGTAAACTTCAGAGAAATTTTTCTTCATAATTTTGATCCATGTGTCATGTGAATATCTACAACTAGCTGAGTAGCAGTGCCAAAGGACACTTGCTGCCATTTCAAAAAACCTGTAATTATGACAAAAGAATTTCTAACTTAGAAGAAATAATGACAAAGAAGTGGAATCTGCTATAAATAAAATATGATGTAAAGCTACAGCCTTCAAATTGAACATAGACATCAAGCATGACCACAGGCATTGCCTCACAGATATAATAGGGGGTGCAATATGGTATTAGGTTTAAGACTCAGGCAGCAAAGTTTGTGAGTCCCAGCCCTGCCATTTAAATAGCTACATGGGCTTAAGTAAGTTCATCTAAGCATATTCAAATCTTTTTGTATTTTGTTTTTATTTTTAAAAGAATAGTAAAAACTACATAGAATTTCAAAACAAGATGTTAGGAAATTTACAGTGGATACTATGTGGCATAGTGCTGTCTTCAAAGTAGTGGCTCAGATTTCCAGATGCAGGCACTTAAGATTGGTAAAACAATATAAACACTAACTATTCTTTTCAATGAACTAACAAATTAGTAGTACAGTTATTTAACTTATATATATATACATATATATATATATGTATATATACATATATACATATATATATGTATATATAGGTTAGATATAATATATATTCCTTTATTTTTTCTCCTTTCCTCCATCCTAACTATTCTTTCCTTTTTGAGCAGTTTCTTGCCCTTTCACAATGTCTATTATACCCTTTACATCTTATTTATACTTTTATTTTCTTACGCTAGAGAGACAATGAGATGTTTAAGCCTGTGAGTCTGATTTGTTTCACTTATGAGTAGGCAAATGGATGCAACTAGGCATATTCATATTTTTTGTATTTTTTTAAGGAAGGGTCTACAAGGTGTTCAGGGTCTCACTGCTAGATCCACTCATAGTGATCTGCCTGTTTACAGCCTCCCAAGAGCTGGAATTACAGGTGTGTGCCACCATGCCCAGTCTCAATTGCATTCTCAGCATGCCCCTGGAGGCAGGGCTGGCACAGCACGCCTGGGGGTTGAACCGCCGGCTCCTGAGGCTGCTTGCAGGTGCTTTAATCCACTCAGCTATTTGGCAGGCCCAACCATATTCATATTAACACCAACCTCATAGCATTAATGTGTCTCTCACATGGCTTAATAACCTATATGTAAAGAACTTAGAATGGTGCCTAGTATATGATAAAAACTAAATAAGTAATCAGAGCTTGCTAACTGTTGTGATGACTAGATAGATTTTAAAACATAAAAACCAGTGAGGTGTACTAAGTATAAGCAAAGCTGTGCTCCAGTTTGAAGTCTCTAGGCTTCATTCCACCTTGTACAACTCACTCCACAGCCTAATGCAATCATTCGAGCCTAAATAAAGTAAGGGGCCAAGGGAAATAGTGTTATATAAAACTAAAGCACAGAGCTTGGAAATAGTTTATTCTATTCCTTGCATGCTCCCTTTCACCCTCATGCACATGTCTCACTTGCTTTAATAGGAAAGCCACTTTGTCATCTCCTTGAACATTTACAAATCCCAACTTGTGAAGTCTAAATTTAGAAACCGTTATATTAAGTACTCAGATAGATCTTTAGACCTTTATGAGAGCACAAATAAGTTTTACTTACAAAGCATTTGGGTCTAAACATCCTCCCTACCCCTACCTACCAGAATTTCCATCTGGAAATGTAATTGCTGACAGACTGTATTAAGATGTAAAGATTGTAGGAAGTAGTTAGGTAGTGGAAGCAGGACCTTCAATGAGGTGTTGGAGATTTTATAAAACAGTTGGAGGAGCAAGTTTGTACTTTTTTGCCCTTTCTTCCTTGCAAGGATATAGAGTCTGTCCCCTCCAAAGGATACAGTAACAAAGCACTGTCTGGGAAGCAGAGAACTAAAATGTAGTTACTAGACACAGTAACAGTTTCTTATTTGGTTCAAAATTGGTCCAAAGGAGGTAAAAACTTTCTCTTCATTTCTTCACTATAAGACTGAGACAAGGGGTCTCTTTCAAATATCATCATTTTAGGATCTCAGTGTTTTAATGCTAGGTGATATGGCACATGTTTTCACATTCCTATTACCATCTTCTTTGGTGAGGTTTCTGTTAAGCCCTTTGGCACATATTTTGAAGTAAGTGTGTTCATTTTCTTATTGCTGAACTTTAAGAGTACTTTGTATTTTTATCAGATGTGTCTTTTGCAAATACTTCATTCTTCTTGTTGCATGTCTTCTCATTTTCTTGACAATGTCTACACAAAGTAGGCCTTTTTAAATTTTAATAATAATCTAGCTTTTTAGTTCTTTCTTCTGTGACTAATGCTTCCGGCTTTTAATCTAAAATTTGATTTTCATACTCAAGGACATTTAGGTCACCTATCACATTGCCTTCTGGAAGTTCTACAGTTTTCCACTTCCCCTTATATCTCTTATAGCTAATTTGGGGGGAAGGCATAAAATTTGATTTTAGACTCACTGAATTGTATGTGATTATCTAGTTCTTTAAACATCACTCTTATTGACTTCCATTTCTCTGTGTTGCCATGCACTTATTTTTTTTGTCAAACATTAATCCATTATATTTGTGTGGGTCTATGGGCTCTGTTCTGTTCCACTGATCTTATTGTCTCTTTCTTCTCCCATATCCTACTGCCTTCATTATTGCAGCTTTGTAAGAAGTCTTAACATTGACTGAATTGTGTCAGTCTTCCAACTTTGTTTTTCCCCCCCTATCTTTCGTTAGTTATATCTAGTTTGTTATAGTTTATAATTATTTTGACACATTATTCAATTTTATTTGCTACTATTTGGTAGAAGATTTCACCATCTATGTTCATGACATATCAGTTATAGTTTTCTTTTCTACAGTTGTCATTGTCAGGCTTGGTAATATCGTAATGTCGCTAGGTAATTGTTATTCTGTTACCTGAGTGAAATTGTACAAAAATAGTATTAACATCTTCCTTAAATGTTTGATAGAACTCATACACTAGTGAAACCATCTAGGCTGGCTATTTTCTAATTTGGGAGGTCATTAATGACTCAGCTTCAATAATATCATTAACTTTCTTCTTGAGTAAACTTTGGTTTGGTCTCACAGACTCCTCAGTGCCTGTTCCAGGAACAGGCCTTCTCTTTGTTCGTCTCTGTTTACTTGTTTAGTTCTCTGGACTTTTCTTTCCCTAGTGTTCTGATCTGAGGAGGCGCTCTCCTGTGGATATCTCACTCTCTGGGCTCTTAACATGGGAGCTGACTGGCAGGCTTGGTTCTGATTGCCAGTCTGTAGCCCCTGCACCAGGCTTCTTCCCTTAGGGAGATTTTTCCAGTATGTTTGTTGGCAGCACCTGGACTTTAAGCAACCTTACTTCTCATGCTATACACCTGAGGTAATGAATTGCAACTGACGGGCTTCTTTCTCATGTTGCCTTCTCTAATTGAGATACCTTGTATCTGAGTATCTGTGGACCTTGGCGTCTTCTGTGCATCTCCTGCATGGTGCTTGCTGTCTTTAGCCCACCATAATATCCTTTTCCCTTTCTCCTCTCAGGCTTTTAGCAATCCACTAGATTCTGAAATTCACAAAGATTTTCAACATTTTTGTCTCCACCTCATTTTTGGATTTAGGTGGTACAGGATGTCTAGAGTGAGCTAGTTTTTAGTATTTTTCCATTGTTGTTGCTGAGTTCATAGATAGATAGATTTATAAAAAGATTGGGCCTAAGAAGAATGATGCAGGTCACTGGGAACATAGTTTAACACATATTCTCTCTGTCTCTCTGTCTCTGTCTCTTTCTCTCTGTCTCTCTCTCTGTTTCCTGACTACTTTCACAGCAGCTTTCTTCTGTCATGCTCCTGATCCATGATATTTTTCTGTCACACTGTGGGTCAAAAAGCAACAAAACCAGTTGACCATGGACCAAAATCCCTGAAACCATGAACAAAAATAAGCCTTCCTTCCTTTAAGTTGCCATTTTCAAACATTTTTTTCACAGATAAAAACCTAACACAATTACTGAGTTTGTTCAGCTTTTCACTTGTTATAATAGAATGGCAACTCAAAGCTCCTCTCATGCAGAGCCAGAAACCAGATGTAATGTGGTATTTTCTGCTGATTAACTGCCTGATATGCTATTATAATAGATTTTCCTACATTTTTAGATCACTGTAAATATCTCTTTAAGTGATAATTGTTTTATAAGGTACTTTTATACAGAGTATTGAAAACTCTGTATTCTTCTAATATGATTTGCTGCATTAAAGTTTCTTTTACCTTCAAAAGTTATAAACAACTAAATAGATATCTATATCTATTTTTTAAGTAGTCTCTTATTTTATTATTTATTTATTTATTTGGTATAGGATTTAACTATGGGGCTTGGACTTGTAGTGATCTTCCTGTCTCAGCCTCTACAGTACTGGGATTACAGGCATGTGCCACCACACCCAGTTTCAGTGGCCAGCATGGCATGGTGTGCCTGTTCCAGGGACTGCATGGTATGTGGTACTGAGGATCAAACCCAGACCTTGCACTTGCCAGGCAGACACTTAGACTACCAAGGTATTTCCTCAGCCCAATATCCTACAGTTTTTTTTTAAGTTATTATCATGTTTGGGAAAATTATCTAGTGAACCCTACAATCAGATCACTTCCTGTTTTTCTATCAGGGCACTATTTAGTTATGTTATTTCCATCAATTTTGTTGGTATTATATCACATCAATAAGAAGTCAAAAATATTTTCATAATACATCTATATAATTAATTCTTCTTCATTACTTTGGTCATTAAAGAAACCCAAAAGCCAAATTTATTGCCTCTACTACAACTTTATGTTGGAAATTATTCTCAAAGTGGGATGGTTAGCAGTAATTTAATTATGAAAGAATAATATTGTAATCCATATAAATATGTTACACAAAGTCAAATTAATTGCATTATCAACTAATTTCCTCAGTTGGATCTTGAAAATATCCCTGGCAACTCCAATGCTATCTTAGATGAAAAGTATGCCATCAAGGAATGTGGAGTAGAAGGTGAAGTACTCTTAGGCAATTGTAGTTAAATCTCTTGTTTTCCAAAAACTTCTAAAACTTTCTGACTATGAAAACAAAACAGTTGGCCCCCTCCGAGAATCATGGAGGACTTCTATGAAGATGAAATTTAAACTTTATTATCTCCACAGCAAATCCTTCTCTACAGATTTAACTCTTGTATCAATCAGAAAACTCGAGTGCTTTACTGTTTCAAGCAGGCTTTCAAGCAAGTGGTATACATTAAATTCTGGATAAATGTTGAGTGAATGAATACACTTTGTGTTGTCACCAAAACAATCAATGAGAACTCAATTGATCCCATGGTAAAAATAATATAGAAACATATGAAATATAAGACAAAACAATATGGTGTAATGACTGTATGGTGTTAAGTCCCATGGACTTTGGAACTAATATTCCTGGCTGTGACATTTTCTATATTTCAGTTTTAGCTTTTGAAAATAGGAATAAGTGCTGACCACATAGCTCAACAGACTAAAGCACCTGTTTTGGCAGGCTTAGGGATGCCCAGAACCACGTGCTGTGCTGGCCCCACCCCTGGGGCATGCTGAGACTGCCACTGAGACTGCCACAGAGATTGGGCATGGTGGTGCACACCTATAATACCAGAGCTTTAGATGCTAAAAACAGGAGGATTGCTAGAAGTAGTCTGATCTGTGTAATGAGACCCTGTAGACCCTATACCAAAAAAAAAAAAAAAAGGAAAGAAAGTAAATGGGAGTAGTACACTAATAATATGAATAATTGTCCTGGTAATTGTCCATGTAGGTTCATAAGGATTAAAAATATCATTATACACATGTTTATAGAGTTAGAGCACATAGTAAACACAAAGTACTATATAATGTCTTAGTATTTGATATAAAAACCTACTTCCCGGGGGGCCAACGAGATACCTTAGTAGAATAAGCACTTTCCTGGCAAATGCAGGTTCCTGAATTTAATCCCTGGTACTAAAAAAAAAGTCTACTCCTCCTTTTTCCCCCCAAATTTAAGGTATCACAAACCAAATACAATTTCCAAGGTTAAAATACAATTAATACCTACAATAATTAAAATGATGTATGAGCTAAAGAGAAAAAAAAAAAAAAAAAAAACCACAATAAAAGCCAGGGGTTAAAGCTATAGATAAAATTAAAAGGTCACATGAAAGATTCTTCTTACATTAAGGAAGTGAACATTCTCGGTTCAGTAAATCCTGTAAAGTAGGTCTACTCAGTCCAAGGACTCCACTGGGACAGTGCATTGCTGTCTTTCCTCAATTGTTCTTGCTGTTTGGGATAAGATACCGGAGAACAATATCAGTGCCTAAGGGCCAAACACCTCTCCATGTTTCTCATCATCTTCACCACAAAGATACACTCAAATTGGTCAAGTTTTCTTTGAAGTCTGCTCCTCAATGATTGGCTTAGATTTATCAAATAGATTTTGGCAGTCATTGAAGAGGGTATCCTTAAATGAAAGGAACACTTTACCTCTATTGCTACCCACGATTCTGTGGTAGCTGAAAGGCAGGCATATAAATAAATAGGCAATCAAATTTACCTCTCAAAACTACATTTTGCAAAATAAGGAACAGAAACCATTAAAACCATTATATGCAATCTGCTAGTAAAGATAAAGGGTTTTTAATTTTTATAAAAGCTACAGATTTTTACTGTGCTAATTGAAAGGATCTTCAATACTATAATGTTAACTCCCACAACTGCAGTTCTCTGATCTAAAAAAGAAATGGAGGCAATTCTTAAGACACCATTTCATTACTATCAATCTGAGTAACCCCTAATATGTCCATCCGTGTTCATGCCTCCTCCAAGATGAGAAAGACATTTCAGAGTTCCACCTCCAACTTGATGCTCTCTCCATGATAGCTCATAAAGAGTATCTGCCTTTCACATGAATTGCTATTTCCGTTAACACTTGTTGTATAGGGGCTGGAGATGTGGCTCAAGTATAGAGCCCTTGCCTCACAAGCACAGGTCCTGGGTTTGATCCACAAAAAGTAAAAATAAATATGATTGTATGAATGTATAGTACTTTGGAGCATATAGATTTGCTAACCATTACTTGGCTAAAGAAAGAGGGCCAGGGAAATAACTCAGTAGAATATATGCTTGCCTGACAAGTTCAAGGTCCTGAGTTCAATCCCGAGTTCCACAAAAGAAAAAAAAAAGTAAAAAAGAATATAAGCCATTCTTCCAGTAAGTGATCAGTTGAAATAACTGAATAATGCATGGTTTTGAGTCAACATTGTCACATACTGAGAATGGAAATCAGAGTGACAATTTTGTAATATTTG